>CM042089.1:10472904-10690404 GCA_023512835.1 Taxillus chinensis
AATTAAATTTGACTAACTGGTTTCTCGGATATTTAATAAAGTTTTTAGTTGAAGCACAAATCTCGAGTCAAAATTATAACTAATATTATTTCATGTAAATAAATTTATCTTTTCATATAACAGTTTTCAGTTTTTTTGTTTTATGCTTTCTTTGTAAGGGAAGAATTTTAGTACTATGATTTTATTTCACTACAGAATTTGAAACTCAAATTTCTCATAGATATCAATCGAGTTAGGGATCGATATTATATAAGTATTGATCTAATTAATATTTTTGAGGTATTTATTTGTATTTAGTGAATTTCAAAGACAGTTTTAATTAATATGAATTGAGCATATTTAATGTCAAGTAATAAACACTTAAAGAAGTTATTTATTATTATATATCAACATTTTCATTCAAACTCAAATGACTAATTATAGATGTTCCAACAAACTTAACTTACACAAATTCCAGCTTAATATATATAATAATAATGTTATAAAAATATATATGTTTTCAATAATAAGGGACAGGGGTAGAATTTTAAATGGGAAAAGGAGGGGAGGGGGGATATATATATTTATAGTAAAAACTTAAAATAGCATTTATCTAATAGTAATACAAAAAATTCTTAATGCAAAAGTTGTGTGCACACATAAGTATTTTTACCGTTGACTTACTTTTAAAAAAACAAAAAAATCAATGATCAAAAATGTTGGTATCACATAGCACACTTTTTTTTATTAAATTTAAAACACTAATAACTAAAAAGATGCAAAATATTTTAATAAAAGTAAAAAAATGCAAAATAATTATTCTTCATTTATTATAATATACCTTTTAAAGAAAACAAAAATGGACTTGTTTTCACATTACTACAATTATTCATAATTGGATATATACTAAATAATTGAGGGAACAATGTTAGTGAGTTGCTTTTAAAAACAAATCCTGCTATAAAAAATAGCCCAGTGAAAAAAAGGGGGGCATGGACCATTGGTCTCCATGTGGCTTTGTCTTTGTCAGTAATTAATACAAATGTATGACCTATTTGTTAGATCTCATTTTGCTCGTGTTGGATATACCGTCACACTCAACAGTGAAACCCAAAATGGAAGACCTCAAAATGTTTCAAGGCTAGCATTAAGTGAGGAAATTTGAAAACTAATACACCTGACCACACTCAATTCTAAATAAAAACGAATAGGTTATAACCAAAATAATTTCGGTCACAAAGTCAAACTTGGTCAAATGATAGACAAAAAATTTAGTTTCGTTCGAGATAAGATGAGACTTCGAGATGAACATCTTCAGTTTGATTTGAAATCGACAACACTATTTGGAGATTTGGTCTAGGAATTTATTGTTTACCCCTCACAATTCATGAGACACGATTTTTTATGTCTAACGTTCTCAAAATTTGATTTTTAACACCCCATGATGCAATTTTTTCATGGAAGCTAACCTTTAATAACTCGAGACGCCATATTTAGGACCCGAGAACATGAAAAGTCATGTACCCAACAACCCTCCTATTTTCAAAGTGTAGGTTGCCCCCTTTATGGGGCTCTATGTTTTCTAACAACAAAGAGTGCAATTAGACAATAAAAAAGAGAGGAGATAAGAGATAATATCATCAAGAAAAATTGTAATTTGATATATTGCGATGGTACATGTGCTAAAAAAACCAAAAAAAAAAAATAGCAAGAAAAGTGTAGAAATACATATTTTGCTACCCGACTTGGTTATTTTCTAACATTCATCAATAGTTTCATGAAAGCAAGAGACGTCCAACATCAACCTCCATATTTCTTAGATTCTTTTTTGCTTTATGTAATTCAAATCTATAAAAAACCTCGCTATTGGGTATTCTAAAAAAACAAAATAATAGTTCTCATATTTTTTTATTTTCCTATATAAAACGTTAAGATAAAATTTAATCTTTTTTTATAAAAAAAAAATGACCAAGGTGATCGTAAAGTTAGGCAACTCATGTTCATATTCTTGTCACCTAAGCCAACATCAATTATGGCATTACTTTATTAACTTTTCTTTTACATCATAGCATGTTAAAAGTTTTATTTTGTTTTTCAAAATTTTTGTCATGATAAATTTAATTCCCATGCATTGTTTTTCTAAACAAAACCATCCTTTTCCAAAAAAATAAAAAATAAAATAAAATATAAAACAAGTAAGCACTAGCGTTGTGGGGATGTGAAAGTATGTATCCCTTCTTCATACGTAACAAACTACCAAACATATTCTTATGGAATCATATACTCTCATAGGTGGCCAAACACATCTTTAATTTTATTTGATAGTGACTTATTATTTTTCTTTATTTTATTTTTGTTTTGTGTGATCTATATCCATGATGACTTAATGACAAAATCTCCATTTAAATGAATATTTCACACAAGTTACGAAGACATTGGATATATTGATTTATTGTTACATAACAATATATTGGTGTTTAAACAAGATGTGAATAAGATGTGAGGACAAATATGCTAGATTAATCATGCTTACAGTCAAATTATAACCTAGTCAACATGTTTTTGGAGCCAAATAGAGTATCTATTGGACTCTGAATTTTGGGAAGATCGAAGATTGCTCAAGGAATGAGATTCCCTGAGATGCTTATGCCTTTTGAGATTTTTTTTTTTTTACAAATTTACCATGATGGGGGTTGCTCGATCATCGAGACCTAATGCTTCTTACCACCTTCTACGCCCCCCAGGGGGCTATGAAGTTGGTTTTGACATTTATGTTTGTTGGTGCGAATGTATTCTTGTATTAGTTGGTGTGGGTTTGAATTGTTATGCTCAATGAGCTGTAGTTGTTAGTCTCTCACCTGCTCATTGTATGATGTTGGTTATCCTTGACAAGGCTACCATGGTTGTCTTTCTTCTGCTAGAGCATCTCATATCAAACGTAAAAGTGGTTAGAACAATCCTCTTCTTGTCAGATATGTTACAGTATTTCTGTTATTTTTTTCTTGTTTTTATTTTCGCTAATTCTTTGATATATGGTTTTGTTTGAGAAATGAAGTTAGATAAAAGATAATTTATGTTTGTTTATTAGTGAATATTATCGTTCACAAATATATCTGCGAACATAACTATGATGTTTGTGATTTTTTGGGAACCCTCATAAATAAGCATATACAAATAGTTTGTGAATATAGTTCATGTTTGTAAAAAATATTTATGAATAGATATTAATAAATTAATTATTATATATAAAAATTATTTTATTAAATATTTTGATGAAACAACCTTATCAACCTAACAAATACAATAATAAAATGAGGTTTAATTGCCTTTTTGCATAGTTATCAGAATCGGATTAGCCTAGCCAGTCGGACCGTTGAATCGGTGACCCAGGTACTTAACCAGTTCATTTTTTTTATTGGATCGTTTTTACAAAAAATCAGAGAAATCCGACTAACCTAGCCGATTTTTTTAACAGACTGACTCGGCCAGGTTTTATAGAATTGGACGGTTTTTAAAAAACTATAAAATATTATTTAATTTATTTTATAATATAATTTTAATTTAAAATTAATAACTAATATTGATATTTCACTTTATTATTCTTTAAAACTTTATTCAAATTTTGTTTTATAATTTATGTTACTAAAATTTTAAATTTATTAAAAATTTATGTTAGAAATACAAATTAAAAAGAAACATAATTTTAATTTTAATGTATTAGTTTAAAATATTTATTTTATAATAATATATATTTATATATAATTATTAATTATATAGATGGTTAAACCGTTTACCCGATGCATTAGCCGTATCTATGCCTCTTTGGGTTTAAAAAATTTAAAGTTAAAATTTGTGCATTATTATTAATTGTATATCTTTTATTAGTATTATTATTATTAACAGTGATATTTTATACGCGCCATTCATTCCCATTTGTTTTTTTCTTCCCTAGTTTAGACTACGACATATTTTAATTTTCACAATGTAAAATTATTACCCCGACAATTACGAATTAAAAGAATTGATCAATGCGATACCGTTAACAATGATAAAGAATAAGCCACGTGGCGAACCGCAATGACGACAAGCGTGTGCGTCTTCTTCCTCCAGCCTCCCGTCAGTATCGTTCTCTCTCTCTCCTCTCTCTCTCTCTTCTGCGCGCATTTTCTCTCTCCTCCTCACCACAGCCTCTGAGAAAATTTCTGAGATCAACTAACCCTAATCACTGCTGTCTCACAATGAGGCCAATAGTTTCCTCGCCTCCAGGAATCAAAGAACCCTAATCGAACTTCGCGTTTGCCTCTTTTTGCCTCGAGCTGAGAAGGCCATCGGGGTTTCGTTGGTGTCCCGCTAGGATTCTTGGAGCCATGAATACAGCAGAGGCGGTGCGAGATCTGATCGAGGAAGCCAAAGTTCGGACGCTTTACTGGGCTATTTGTGTCTTCGCCATATGTTACTTTCTGTCGCGTGAGTGTTCGTTTCTGATTCGTTTCGAGTTTCATTACGTCCAGTGCTTTGTTTAATTTCTTTTTTTTTTTTTTAATCGAAACCTATGTTGACATGTACTATCTTGATCAAGAGTTAAATTATAGGATTTGGTTCTAAGAAGTTGTATATATATATATATTGCATAAATTGTTAATGTTGTTTTTGATACTAGATTAGGCACATAAGAGTGAACTATTGTAATGAAAATCAACCACTATGAGAGTGTCTGGGGGAGATTTTATTGTTAATTTAGTGTTAATCTCATTTCTGAACATATCAACGTTGGTATGTTTTTATTAAACTGGAGGATTGGGTTCTATAAAATTATATGGCTTAAGGATACATTGCTCATTTTGTTTCTATGGAATAGTCACATTAGTGAACTTGAATTGTTGTGGTTGAGTAGGCACACACATAAGAGTGAACGTTAATGAAAATCAACAACTAATAGTGGGTTGTGTGGGGTTTTTATTTCGTATGAACAGAAAGCTATAGGTGTTTTAAACAGACATTCACAGACCAAAATAAACTCCTCCAAACACCCTGTTAAACTATTAGTTCCTTCAGCTGTTATTTGATGAGAATATGACTGCTCCAGTTCAACTTCAAGTCTAATCCCCGAGAAGTCCTCTTCTCTTATTGATGCATTATTTTCTCTAATTTGTATTTGGGTTATTGCAGACACAAGTAAATCTATGTGGATGAATATTCCGATATCACTGCTCTTAGTTTCTGCATTGCGAATTCTCTCTAATAGCGTGGAGTTCTGTTGGAGGGTTCAGTCAGTTGGTCGACAAACATACTTATCTCACTTAGTGAAGAAGCAGTTTTCTGTCAGTAATTCTTGTCTTTTCGCTTCACCCTCCCCACATAAATGGAAGAGGAAAATTGGTTGTCCTGCTGTAGAGTCTGCGGTGGATGTGTTTGTCAATAAAATCATGCAAGATTTTGTGATTAATTTGTGGTATTCTGACATTACACCGGATAAGGAAGCCCCTGAGCTAATAGATGCATTGATAAAGGATGTGCTTGGTGAAATATCAGGACGGGTTAAAGAGTTAAATATTGTTGAATTGTTAACCAGGTTCTCTCTGTCTCAATTTATGGTTTTAAGTGTTTTAGAAATTGAAGCATAACCAGTATTTAGACTTGCATTGCTATTCCATGCTACAGGGATGTAGTTGACTTGATAGGGGATCACCTGGACCTTTTTAGAAGAAACCAATTGGCAATTGGTACTGATGTCATCAGTACCTTATCTACCGAAGAAAGGGATGAAAGGTTGAAACACCATCTTATAGATTCAAAGGAGCTTCATCCTGCATTGATTTCTCCAGAGTGTGAGTACAAGGTGTGAGTGAAGTGTTCTAATGAAAAAAACTCCTTTTATTATGTAATCGTCATTTGTATTCCATTAAGTAATTTAAAATGCCAAGTCTTTACAGGTTCTACAGCAGCTTGTTGGTGGAATATTAGGTGTAGTGCTAAGGCCAAGAGAAGCTCAATGCCCTTTGGTCCGATGCATTGCTCGAGAGCTTGTAGCTTCCTTGGTTCTCCAACCTGTTATGAATCTTGCATGCCCTGTGTAAGCTCCTGGAGTAAATTTTTTTCCTTCCCTTTCAAATAGCATCGTACAGTTGACCAGAATATCTCCATAACTATCTGTACATGTGCATCTAGCCATTCCAACAAAATATTTTCAATTACAATTTCTGAATTTGTTATCAAGGACTACAGATTTAAAAAATTACAAAAGAAGTGTTGCAATCAATGGTGTCAACTGAGACAATGTAATTGAATTTCTATTTTGTCCATTCTCCATGTATGTCATTAGGAAATGTTATGGAATGAAGTAGCTGGCAAAATTTGATTAGCGTGTTAAGAAGTGTCGAGATAGGCTAATAAATTACCATCTAAGTAGCTATTCATACTATTAGAATCTGTCTCTATGGTCCTGGGTTTTGTCGTTGCTGTTGATTTTAATTCTAGGGTTTCATCATTATGACTAACCTCCCTTGTATTTATATCAATGAGACACCTTGCGTAATATTGTTGTGCCACATGTGATTATAGATTAGGTTCTCTATGTCAATTTAAGCGTGGACTTGGTTGCTAGATGTTGTGGGTAGATTCTACACATGCACCAACAAGTGGTATCAAAGCTTGCGTGTCTTTGTAAAGTCCGTCGGGGAAGATCTCAATAACCATGTGATCCGCTTATACGGAGGATAATCTCGGTAATCATCTTTGGTGGCATGTGTGATCTAAACTAGTTGTTCTTAATCGGTAAGTGTGAACTTTTAATAAAAGTCATGTCATATGTTACAACAGGTAAAATATGATAAAATATGAACAAAAAACAGACACCTACTTCATGCCCTGGCCTGCTAATAAGATGATAAATCTTACTACTTGACTTGACCTTTTTGTAAGAACATTAACGTTTAATCACTAAACTTCATAAATACAATTTCAAAAATGTCTTTAAGTCTTTCCCTGATGAATTATTTGCATATCTCCACATGTTTTGTATATTCTTGTTGCACTAGGTTACGGGCAATGTTACTAGCGAATTTACTATCGCCGAACAACCTTAGACTTGGTTTACATCCAATTTAATTTTTCCATGGTTTTTTCGGCAGCAGTATCTCACAAATACCATGTCATGTGACAAAATTACCTACCACAAATATAATATGACCAAATGTAGATCTTCAATCATCCAAGGAGCTTGCCTAATCTGCATTTCTTAACGATGACTACGCTTCATAAGCAAGAGTCATTTTTGTGGATCAAATTTTAAATATAACAAGATTCAAAACATTGCTTCCAAATAAGCTAAATTAGGATTATGCATATTGACAGTAAAGCTAACATCAAAGGCTATGTCAGCCCTTGTCAATGTCGCAAAAGAGGTTGGATGGTTGGGTACTCTTCAAATTGTAAAAGGACAATTTAGATGGTAACAAATGATTTTCATAATTTTTTACTTTAATAAATAAAGGCATGGATTCATGATTATATCACAAAATTCTAACAAAAAAAATATAATTTATAAAATACAAGTTAAAGCATAATTCACACTGACACTGTATACAAACTTATATCTTTTTAAAAATTTATCAAGTTGAGAATTGAGATTATAAAAACTTTAAGTATGTATTCACCACCATTCTAATAAATAATTTCTATTCTTTATTATTATCTCTCATCATCACTGTAATTTCATTAGGCCCACTTATGTGGGTGGGCCAGTTTGAAGTCACTAATTATTTTGGGAGTGTAATTGGTCACCGACTACCTTGATTGGCTTAATGATTTAGTTTACGTTCTAGAAATAATTTTAGGAGTGATTACATATGAGGAAGGATTAACATTCCTGCAATGTCATAAATTGATGCCTATCTTAAAAGTTAAAGGTTTTTACTTGTTTTAATTTTCTTTATTTAACTTGCTTAAATTCTTTATCTTGATTTTAGGTTTTGAATGTTTATTTGGTACGTAGGTTCCATAATAAAGTTGTAATATACAACTTGTTTTTAGGAGATTAGCCATTACCCTAAGTTTGAATCTTTTGTGACAGAAACAATTTTTTTTTTATAGGTAAAAATAATTTATTAATTATAAGCAAATTGCACACAAGGAGTGTGAAAAAAATAAAATTACAAAGAGAAGACAACAACCCAATCAAAAGGAACACACATTGACAACATCCCTGATAGAGTCCCACATTGGAGAAAGTAACCAATCAAGTGTAGCTTGATATAGATCCAAGGGTAGTCTCTCCTACAACCAATTAGTTTTAGGACGTTAACCCTTGAATTTTAATATGGTATCAGAGCAGGTTGTGTTTCCGCTCACGATATTTATTCCGTGAATAGTTTGTTCCTAATGTTTCACCTTACCCAAGGTTTCCGGCCGTGTGTATCATCTATGTTGTCACGTGAGGGGGGTATATTAGAGTCCCACATTGGAGAAAGTAACCAACTAAGTGTAGCTTGATATAGATCCAAGGGTAGCCTCTCTTACAGCCAATTGGTTTTAGGACGTTGACTCTTGGATTCTAATAGTAACTTAAGCTTGAATTAAAAACGTAAAGTATTCTCGTAACATTTGATGTGGGTCTGAGCAATTAGGATGTGGACATTGATTGGTAAACCCTAGTGTTGTTCGGATTGGACAATGTCCTAGGATATATATAAAATTTTTCTATGTTATATTTATTCGAGTTGAAATTAAAATGAATTGATTCCTAAAATGCACTACAAGAGAATCCTAAAACTTGATTTGAGGTTTTGTCACGAGTTTTTTACGGAAGAAACTAAAGGTTTGTCCTAAGTGATGATAGGGTGTTTCTAAAGCTCTTTCGTTTTAAAGATTTTTTTTAAAGTTTTTTCTTTTGGGTTTTAATTTTTAAGGTTTTTGTTTTTTTTGCTTTTGCTTTTCCTTTTTTTTTGTTTGTTCTTCAGTCATTTTTTTACATATTACATGTTACAACAGTATAGGAAAAACAACAATAATTTTTAACAGCAAAGGCAGAAAGCTAAAAAGATCGGAACAACAACCCAAGCAAAATCTCTTTTCAGGCAGCAGGTACGCCTCCTGGATCTAGACAGCAAGAGCACCTCCTGGAACTGGATAGCAAGAATACCTCCTGGATGTGGGCAGCAAGCACGCCTCCTGTAGCTGGACAACGAGCACAGCTTGGCCGTGATAAAGATGGATGATAAAGGGTGAAGGTAGTGATGGTTTTGGACTAGTAATGGGTAGAGGGACGGATTTTGTGCAAAGGTAACAACGATTTTGAAGAGGTCAGTGTGGTTTTGGGCTGGCTAGTGGAAGTTTTGGACTGGGTTAATGGGTTTTTTGAATAAATGGTGATTGAGGTTGTATGACAGTTTATGGACAACGCTTTAGGGGTTTTGTTTTGCGCCTCCTTTTTTTGAAAATCTTTACAACAAATAATATATATATATATATATATATGAAAATTTGTAGAAAATTGAGGAAAATATCAAAATAAGCACAGTGATCTGATCTGGAGGGTTGACTCGCCTGTTGTTTGCCTTTGACCATTGTTGATTTGGACTTTTGTGAACTATAAAACTGTTTTTGTCATAACTATTTTATTTCTTGATGAAATTAAATGTGATCAAGTGTGCTGGTTTATAAATTTTCTCTTTTATCACTTGAAATTGACTTTGGGGCTCTTAAGATTTTTGTGAAGAAGTAATCAATTTTGCACACCATGAGTTGGCGGTCAGCACCCTTTTATTGAGCTACGAAGGTCATCTAACGAAAGAAGTAACATAAAGTAGAATAAGATGTAAATTGTATATCTCGGATAAAAATGGAGTCCAACACCCACCAAACATGATGCCGTGGATTAAAAAAAAGAGAAATAGAGAGGGGGTATTGGAGGCTGGTAGTGGACTGCTGGTTCAAGAGAGAGACAAAGGGAGGCATGGAGGTCATGACTGTTGGCTCAAGATAGACTGAGGGAGGCATGGGGGTCACAACTGCTAGTTCAATGGAGAGAGAAAGGGAGGCATGTCTGTGGTTTCAACTTCAAGAGGGAGGCTGGTGGCAGAATATTCCTATTTGTGTATTATTGCATAAATTTGTGTCTTGATGCTCTTATCTCATTGTATGGTGGTTGCATTGGATTTGATGTGGAGTTGGTTAAATTAAAATATATTTGATTATTTCTTTTTAGTGTTATCCCTTGCATTGAAACATCCATCAGTTCCAAATTTTATATTTCAGGTATATCAATGAGTTAATTGAATCTATCTTTCTTGGGGCTAAACATACTGGAACTAGAGAGGCAGGGCATCAACAGTCAATGACTGTAGTGGGTCATCAACAAGATCATTCTGCCAAAGGAGAAGACATTGAGAATGTTGAATATATGTCAGGGCCATATGCAGCTTCCAATGATCTAGGAAATGACAAAATATCAACTAACATAAATGATCACATAGAAAAACCATTGGATGTTTCTGGGACTTCATTGACCCTTGCTTTCCATGAAAAGTCTGTGCAGCTGCCACCAGCTGATTGGGCCCGAGGGCTAGATGCTGCAACCCAGAGAAGAACTGAAGTTCTTATGCCTGAAAATCTTGAAGACATGTGGTCCAGAGGTAAAAAGTACAATAGTGTTACACTGAGAGGTCAGGCTCGTAAAACAAGCGGTTTTAGAATCAGAAGCGTTGCTTCTATGGGAAATTTTACGGAGGAAGTGTTGAAAGCCAGGCCAAGAAATTCTAATGAGACTGAAGAACATGCTCTAGTGTGGCTAACAGAATTGTCGGAGGATTTGAACAAGGAGCTACCTTTTGAGATTCCTACCTCTCTTCCTGGTAATGGAAGTAATTATAAGCTTAAGAGATCCAATAGCACTTCTGCTCTCAAATCTGAACCTAATGCGAATATTGCAATCAGTGAAGCAGCTGGCATTAATTCTGAGTTCTATAATTCAAATAGTAGTAGGCACGAAGCATATGGAGATAAGGACACCTCGAATACCGGACTTCATAGAGAGGCACTGCATGGTCCCAAGCTCAGATGCCGGGTGAGGGTTATTTTGTCAAAAATTGTGACAGGATATTAGATTTAATCAGTTGGAAAAAGCTGGAAAAGAGTCAGAAAGCTTCTTGTTAGCTGTTATTGCTTCGTGGTGAGTTTTTTTGTGGTTTTTTGCGTCTTACAGAAGCAGTTGGTTTTATTTGCATTTGTACAGGTTCTAGGAGCATATTTTGAGAAAATTGGATCAAAATCTTTTGCTGTATATTACATTGAAGTCTCAGATTCAGAAGCCAACACTTGGTTTGTTAAAAGAAGGTGCTCTTCTCATTTCCATCTTTTGCTACATGCAATACTGGATTATTAAGAGACTTGATAGAATGTATAGGATATATTTTCATTTATATTTCATTTTACATTTTCTGTTAATCTTTTGGCAACAGATATAGAAATTTTGAACGGTTGCATCGGCAACTTAAAGGCATTCCTAATTATATACTGCATTTGCCTCCCAAAAGAATATTTTCATCTAGCACAGAAGATGCTTTTGTTCATCAGCGTTGCATTCAGCTGGACAAATATCTGAAAGTATTTTCCAATCCTTGCTCTTTATTTTTGCAAGAAAATTATTTTATTTTCCCTGTTTGATTTTTTAAGTCCCCATGTTTTCTCCAGGATCTATTGTCAATCGCTAATGTTGCTGAACAACATGACGTGTGGGATTTTTTGAGTGATTCCTCAAAGGTACATCATTTATCAACATGTTGTTCAAGTCTATTGCTAAATGATTACTTGGATTCATTTAAGCTTCTTGATATGTGAAGTGATCTAATAATATTTTCTTTATTCATGAAGAACTACTCATTTGGGAATCCTTCCTCAGTGATGAGGACCTTGGCAGGTATACGACTTTTTATAATGCTCGCAAGGTGTTAGCGTTGTCGAGTTTTGTGGAGAATTCATGCATTGTTTTTTTCCCATGTTTTAAAATTTGATGCTATCACCATATAGGTTATATGGATGTTGTATTTGAGAATGACAAATTTTCATCAGTTTCTTTTTGTAAGGTGTTAGTAGTCCTCTATATGATAAATATTGGAAATTATACTTGAAATTTCATGTATATATGTATGCTAAACCAATGGCTGATGCTTAAGAAAATAAAAAGTTACCCTTTGCCAGATGTGGACAATTAGGATCTTTTACCTGCACGAGGATTTCTTTTGTATGAAACCTTATTTTCCTGGAAAGCATACCAGTACCTTCTTAGAATTTTCTTATTTTCTCAGAATTTTCATCTTTGATTGATTCTTAATATGACAGTGACTCTTTAACCAATTCCAGTACTTAGATAGCGACTTCTGTTTTCTCCAACTTTCACCTTTATTCTGTTTATGCAGTAAATGTGGACGATGCTGTTGATGAAAATTTACGCCAGTTTAAAGAGGTTTCCAATGGCTTAGTGTCTAAAGTTAAGGCTTCCCCTCATTCTGAGGCCCGTCCTTCAATTTATAGCAGAAACTTATCCTGGCATGCTGATGACATGAGTAAACATGTATCTAGGCAGAACACTATGGATACAGAAAATAGCTTTTCTGATAATGAGGAAGGTGACGAAGCTGAGAGTCATGGCCCTAAGGAATTCGGATGTAGCGAGCAAGTAAATAGGTGGCATTCAGACAATGAACTGGACTCTAAGATTTGTCCTCCTCGTTTGATCAAAAGCAGCGAAACTAGAAGTTTAGATCATAGAAACAGTAATGCCACAATTTTGAAATCCGACTTTGCCTGTCCAGCTAAATATCATTCAGAAACTTTTCCAGCAATATCTGATCATTTGAAGGATCCACCTGAGGTATTTTCATCATTTGTATCCAATAATCTTCCCCGCTATGAAAATATATTTCATGATAACATAATAAAATTATTTAAACCAAATATTCTCGAATATGTATTATGTTAAATCTTAAATGGCCGTTTTATCTTGCACTCCTAGTTGTGCAAGTTTCAGTGGAAAATGAGAGTTTTAAAATGTGAACTTTAAAGCTTATATAACACTTCATTGGTGAAGTGGTTGTCCAATATGAGATAAATGGTTACCAATAAGCATTTGTTTCAAATCTCGACACATTGATTATAATCCAAGTCAAATGTTATAAACTCTTAACTGGTGTTGATAAATATTTAGTTGTTTATATAATTATGTGTGAGTGGTCCATTGGGGAAAGAATAAGGCTTGACATTCATAGTCCACTAATATCGTAATTGCTTAAAAGGTGAAGTGGTTGCTTAACTTTTTGTTCAAGTATAGGCAAAAAAAATTCTCAAGTAATTCTAATTCTTATTGCTGTCATCCTCGGTTGTATAATTTTTCATAGAAATAGGAAACAAATATAAATGCTTGCATTGTGATGTTTTTCATTAAAGCTGAGTTTTCATTGCTTTCTACATCATCTCTTAAGGTTGGTCTTCTCCTAATTATTTTTTGAGGTTGGTAGATAAATTAGTCTTAAAACTTGAGTCCTAACTCCTATCGAGGGTTTGTTTGAATGATATGTGAATAATGTTTTATATTCGTAATTTTTGTGATTCCAATGCATATATTCCCTTAATAAGTTTAAGAAACAACAATCTATCCATGTCTGATGAGGTCAATTCCTATATAAGGAGTAAAGATCCAGAATGTGATCAGCCTCTTCAATTGAAACTACATGATTCCAGGTGTTTGCACATTAATTAGAAGATTATATGAGGATTGCTACTTTTTACCTTTTTGACTGGTGGTTTGTTTATCTTTTGATTGAATGTTGATGTTTTGTTCCCCTTGCAGTGGACACCACCTAATGTCAGCGTACCCCTTTTGAATTTAGTTGATAAACTATTCCAGCTTAAGAAAAGAGGGTGGCTGAGGTTAGCTTATTTTGATACTGTTTTACTGGTTTGGCAATTATCTTGTTATCATGCAAAATTCAAGTTCTCTATAAAAATGTTCTCGTGGTGTGCACTCTTGGCAACATTCTTTGCAGTTTCTTTGGGAAACTTTGTCCTTTCTATAATTATTTTGTTGGACTCTAGTATTAGTTCGTTGACAGGGTGTCTTCAATTCCAGTAATAGGTTATTTATTAAAATGAAAATCTATTGTTTCTCACATTTGGCAACAGCGAATATCAGGTAACAGTTGAAATCACACTGTTTAGTCTAGCTACAAGCTTGCTGACATCAGCTCAAGAGAAATACAGTACAACAGAAAATGTACAACCTTCACATAACATCATTTCCATTCCCTATCTTTGCTTTTGTCTATTTTCTTTAACATCTTGTTATGAAAACTTTTAAATTAACACATATAGAGAACAAAGTGAGAGGAAGAGCAATCTTATGATTAAGGAAATGGTTGAGATATCATTAGCATTTTCCGACTGTTTCACATCTATACTAGAGCTCAGAACACAGACGGTTTTGGCCTTGCACCTGCATTTGTATGAAACATTTTGTAACATGAAAATGTACGATAAATTCATAAACAGAAACATGAAATGCTGTTTTTTTGCCATTGATTAGCAGCTGAAAAAAAACTCACCTTGTTAATGCAGAAGGCAGGTCTTTTGGATATCAAAACAAATATTACAGTTAGCAATGGAAGATGCCATTGATGACTTTCTGTTGAGGCAAATTAACTGGCTTCGGAGGGAGGAAGTTATTGCTCAAGGCATTCGGTGGGTCCAAGATGTAAGGATTGAATCTTTCTTGACATCGATAGTGTTTATCTATCTGTAAACTTTAATCTCTAAGTGCCTTTAAGCAATTATTGGATCATAGATTGAGCCTTGTGTGAACCATGACCATAAGCTTATTATTATACTGATTAGCTGTACTTTGCACGTCAACTTGTCTGCTTTGTCAAAACTTAGGGTCTAATGGAATCTACATGGAATAAATAGTTTTTTGTTGCTATTATAGTTATCATAGGTTGGGGCTGGGAAGTCTTAGAAATGAGAGCGAAAATTCCTGTTTGTTTCTTCTAACTACGGATAATAATCAGGTTCTTTGGCCCGACGGAACATTCTTTCTGAGATTGACAAAGCCTCATAGTAACACAGGTGATTTTAAAGCAGCAACTCGTCCAGCAGGCAGGCAGCGCTCTAAACTGGGTTCCTTTGAGGCCCAGCTCGAGGCTTCTCGTAGAGCAAGTGATGTCAAGAAAATAATCTTTGGTGAGTTAATTTGTGAAGAAATATGCACATAAAAAAATAATCTAGGGTGATTTAAGTCCTAAATGTCCTAATTTTTGTGGTCGTGGGTCCAAAAGCTTCTCACCCACCCTACCAGGCAAAGATGTCCTTTAAATATAATCTTTGTTTTATCACTAATTTGTAACTGACTTTGTAAAGAACAGATAGGACTTTACGGCGAAGTTATCAAAACAGGTGTTTTTTTTTGTTTTGATGAATTTTCAAAAGTTCATATTGTGGAATACGATTTTATTATTAAAAATTAATTTTTGGGTGGACAGGGTTTTTTAGGTTACTTTTTTTTTTTTTGTAAGATCTGATTATGAGTACACAATGTATGGTGATGAACATTCTTGAAACATGCAATTATATGAAATTTTCTGTAGTGTTATTTGGAAATATATTTTGTCAATTGTATTTTAGAAATTTGTTATAGCAGGCAAACATTCTCTTTGCTGGTATCTGCTCATATTGAGTGTAGACGATGCAAAATGGCTATTGCACTTGTTGCATTAGATTTCAAATGCATGTGGCTTGTCAGTCAAGTAAACCCACTTCCAGTTATGAGTGGATTATTTGATATTTGTCAGATGGGGCTCCAGCAACCTTAGTCAGCTTGATTGGGTATAATCAGTACAACCGGAGTGCAAAGGATGTTTATTATTTCCTCCAGGTAAAGGGTCTTAAAATTTTTCCATCCCATGCTCAATATCTCTGCTTGATTCTATTCTATTGACTTTGGTGTTGAGCATTCCAATGTGGACATTTGAGGGGCATTGACTCCGCATCGTGTGGCATAAGGTTTTGTTACTACTTGCAGTCTTCATAGGGCCAAGCCTTTCTTGTAGTTGACTCTGGTCATTCGCAGCCACTTCTTAACCCATTTCCAAAATAAATTATAATTGCAGTCTACGGTCTGCGTGAAGCAACTAGCATACGGGATACTTGAAGTGGCGCTCATTTCTGTTTTCCCTGAGCTCCGGGATCTCATAGTGGATATCCATATAAAGATGCGCCCTCACTGCGCATGAGATAATGAAGTATGCATATAATCCATGCTTTTCAATATCCCAACTTCCAAGAATAGGCAGAGCCAACTTCTTCCTTGGATGGGGCACAAAATTGTTCACCCGGCGTTCAAAACGTGTGAAGTTCAGTTGCTCCAGTTGATTCCAGCGGAGAATCTTCACCCAATCAATCACTCAGGAAGTGGGGGCTGCAAGGGACACCCAATTATTTTCAGAGGATGTAACGCTCTGCTTTGTATAAGTCTTTCAGAGGTGTACAGAATGTGCATTTCTCCAGCAAGTTTGTATAGATTCACGGTGAAGGTTGCTTGCTTTTTCACTGGAGTAACAGGGGTCTTTGTATCCGTGTGATCGTTATTATTACGATGCGAAGGCCCCCCACAATTTTGATCCATGTAATAATGTAAAGCTTGAATATTAATGAGAAGAAACCCTTTTTTATGTCTGTTTTGGTTTTGTTTTGAGCAGCGATTGGAAGTCCCAAGCCTTTCTTAATAAAAAGAAAAGGGAAAAAAAGGAAGAAAGAAAGAAACAAGAAAATCAGTCGACTCCATTGCCATTGGCTATAGGGTAAAAACTAAAAGCTCTGTTTGTGATGGATTTTAAATTGATCGGGGAAAAGGCATTTTAGGAAAACTGATTCGGACTCGAAGGCATGTAGCTAAAACTCTGTTTGCCAATGGCGACTCTGTTTCTCCAAAAAAAAAAAAAAACCCACGACAAAATGGCGACTCTGTTTTTTTGGGGACCCTGTTCGTTGTTAGGAGGCGTGCGTGGTTTGTGGTTGAGGGTTTTTTGCGTGGTTGGTGGTTGTGGGTTTTGCGTGTGGTTGTGGCTTTTTTGCGTGATTGTTCGTAGGGATGGCAATAAGGTGAGTCAGGATTAAATAGTGGGTAAATCAAATCTGACTCGGATGTAATTGGGTCAGGGCAGGCGAGATTAATAAGTGTGGTGAGTGGAAGCGGTTATGGGTTAATATAGATCGAATCAGGTATTTTAAAGTAAGATTGTTCAAAAGTCTTTTAAAATGTGAGGGCAGTCAATATCCATGACCGTCCCGTTATCTCATTGAGCTAGGGCGGGGCAGTAAAAAAGGGCTCGGGTTAGAGTAGGTTGGGGCGGTTTGGGTCAAAATTGCCATTTCAAGTTATTCTTGTTCATTGTTGGGACTATTGGTTGTACATGGTTGGTAGTTAGGACCGGTGGGGGTCTCTGTTTTTTTTTTTTCCCGATTTGGCTCTTTGTTCCTCTAATTCAGAGGCATTTTAGCCAAGGGTGACTGTTTTTCCTTCGTAAAGGCATTTTGATCGGGGGTGATCTAAAACTAATTCGTAAAATCATATTGAACTAAATTGTATAAACCGGACATATACAATTTTAAAATTTTATTTGATTTATTTAATTTGAAATTTTAAAAAATTAATATATTATGATTGATTTATTGTTTAATCAATTTATAGATCAAATCGGCTGAATATAATGTAATATATGTTCGAAAACTTTACCTATATCTTTTCTTACTTAGTCAATCTAAATTCTTTACTAAAATTGTATCAAAAAATCAACGCTAATATATTTGTATAAACATTTGTGGACAGATTAGGAGTGTTTATTTTGGATAGATGGACTCTTATTGATTTTATATATATATATATATATATATATATACTTGTATAGTATTTAGCTAATACACAATATAGTTATCAATCTGTCATTTGTCACTTTGATAGTTATTGATGAAGCATTAATACTGGTCAATAATTAATGAATCAAACCGAAAACCAATGGTTTTTTAATCTTTTTGATCGATTTTGATTTGTTATTTTTGCAAATCGAAGGTCTTCGATTCGCTTTAAAAATATTACATAAACCAATTAAACTGATCGATATTCACCCCTAATTTTAATAGTAGTATTATTTTTTAAAATCAGATAAAATCACTTTTGAGAATAGCTGATAATTAACCACATGATAGTATGAAAAGTAACGAAGGCATACTGGGCTATTAATGATATTTTTAAAAGAAGTTGATTTTAATTGTGCTAAAAATATTATAAAATCAAATAAATGAGTATTTAGTAAAATATAATTTTAAAAATATCGTATATTTTAAAAGTATGTAATATTAAAAGCAACCATTAAACTGTTTATATTTTTTATCATAAAAAAGTCAAAAAAATTATAAGTGTTTTTTTATAATTTACAAAATAAATTTTGGTACTTATGTTTATTTTATAAGTAAAAATAATATCTCAAAAACAATAGCAAACTAGGCCAAAATTAAAAGGTAAAATAAAACCACCTACGTACGATAGTTTTATAATACTAAAAACCCTTCCAAGTATTATATTTATTTATTTATAAAGAGAGATATCCACATCCATCTAATTGGTAAACACATTCACATTTTATATATTTATCTCATTCTAATATTTATGTAAATAAGCCGATACACTTGACAACTCGCTTGACTCAAACTTGATATCAACATTGTACAAATTTGCTCATTGCTGTACAAGATTGACTCAGTTCGGTTTGATTGCATAGACTATGTTATTAATCATAGACTTAATGAGTATATTGTATACATTTAACTAATAATATAAAATATTATAGTCTATAATATTGGTTATGATAAATTCTAATCATAATTATGATATTATATGTATAGTGATCATAAAGTATTATATATATGATATATGTATTGATGTGAGAGCCTTCCCTAATGTATGAGTTATGTTTTATGCATTTTATGTTTTTGCACCTGTGTGGTTGTTGATCATGTTGATGATCATATTTTGTGTTTTATTGTTGTGCAGTAGTGAGCTTGGATTTTGCGATGTTGTTGGGCATGTGTTTTATTTTCGAGGACAAAAAGTCCTAAGGTGGGGAGTGTTGGACCCCATTTTATCTGGTTTAAACATACTAACCCATTTTATATATTTATCTGCCCATGCTATATATCTTGTAAACAAGTCTCGGGAAGCCCAAAGTTGAGAACCTCTACTACCAGCCTCTGAAGTACCCCAAGACCAATGCCCAGTGATAGAGGATGAAATTTGGAGACTAATGCACTTGACCATGCTCAAATCCGACTTAAAACGAAGGAGTTATGGCCAAAACAGTTTTTGAAAGAAAAAGTCAAACTCGCTAAAAGACGATCAACGCCCCTAGTCAAACTGCACGAAAATGTACTTGCGTGAAATACTCCAAAACGTCTATTTTGGAGAATATGGATCTTCCCAAACAATTCCAAAAGTTGGTCCATTTTAGCATTTTGGGAGGGGGTAAAAAGGTAATTAAAAGTTAAAAAAAAACTAATCTCGAAGACTTGAAGGTTCAAAGCCTTCGAATCTTTGAGGGTTGATCTTCGACCCTTCGAGGGTTAACCTTCGACCCTTGACCTTTAACTCTGGGCCTTCGAGGGTTAACCTTTGACCCTTGACTTTCGACCCTAGACCTTCGACCCTGGACCTTCGACCGTTGACCTTTGACCTATTGACCATTGACCTGCGGCCCACCGACTTTCGACCGTTGACCATTGACCTGCGACCCACCGACCTTCGACCCGTTGACCTTGGACTTTCGTTATTTGGACTTATTTTTCGTGGGCTCTTTCCTGTGTAGTCACGAGACGCGTTGTTATTAGCTGGCCAACTGTCAGAGATGCTTTTCAACGCTTGTCTGTCATATGTGCTCAGAAAAGAACAAAAAAGCAATCACAAGCTGCCTTATTTTTCGCACAAGTCGTCCAACCACCAGACAAAAGCTAGAATCTTGCAATTAAAAATGTTGACATTTATAATAGAGTAATAAATGCACAATAATGATGGTCTAGCCAAATTCTGTCATCCCATAAATAAAGGCTCTCTCCCTACACGAAAATAGAGGAGGAAAAAAAAGGGAGGATATTCTGCCCAAAAAAAAAAAAACGAAAGAACCTCTCTCTCTCTTTCTCTGCAAAAAAAAAAAAAAAAAAAAACAATGTGGCTACTCCCCCAGAAATACTACTACCCCCCCCTCCTCTCTCTCTCTCTCTCTCTCTCTCTCTCTCTCTCTCTCTCTCTCTCTCTCTCTCTCTCTCTCTCTCTGTTTTCTAGTCAGTCAAAAAAAAAAAAAGAGGACATATCCTCACCTGTCTCATTCCTTCCATCCCCAACCAATTCCCATCCAAAACCAAAAAAGGGGGCCAACACAAATCCGTTCTCTTTTATCCCCATCAATCCCCATCAAGTTCACAAAAAAGGGGCATTCTCCATAGTTCCTGCATGCAAGTCTCCATCATCCAGCCGTCCAAATTCCAAGTCTCCATTGAATCGGGGAGGTACGTTACCAGTGCTGACAAGTGATCTTGGACATGGTGCCTCTACCGAAGTAGACTCACTCACATCGGTTCATGTTTGTTATGTTTGTTGTGTAACTTTAGATTCGTTTTTTCTTGCCATATTTGTTTGTTTTCACTTTTATTATTTTATATTGTAATATATAAGATGTAATATGTAAGAAAAAAAACAACAAAAGGAGAGGGAAAGGGAGTGATTTAGTTTCGCCCTTGCACATACCATGCCATAGTTTCAATTGTTATTTTTTTTAAATCCTAGTTTTAATTTCGTTGATCTAAGAATAAATCCGTAAAAAAATAACAAAAATAAAAATAAAAAAAGGACAAGAAAAGACAAAACAAAAAAATAGAAACAAAAATGTAAAATAAAAAATCATAAAAAAACACACAACATGTGATATCTCAATTACGGTCTATATTGTCAGTCGGGGTAGACCAATATTCAAGAAGACAACAATCATGTCTATCCCTCGACAGTAAGACCAATAATAAAATAGTTCCATTAAACCGTTACGCATGGAACCAACATCTTTCTAAAAAATAAAAATAGAAGAAAAATAAGGAAGCAAAAAAAAAAAAAAAAAAATAGAAACCTCCTCCTCCTAAGATAGGTACCGAAAGGGCACTTTAGGGGTGCTAATCGTTCTCTACACGTAACCAACCCCCGAACCATTATCTCTGGTAATGTAGACCACCCACATTTTAGGTGACCAACTGCATCCCAAAAAACAGTTGGTGGTGACTCTATATATTTCATCATTCGGTTGTGGCTCGAACGAAAACCAGTGATGACAGGGAGGATGTAAAGACCTATATTTGATTAGGAATGAGAGATAGCCAATCTAAGCGGCTTGAAACATCTGAACGATATTGTGTTCGTCGATGTGAACATTTTGATTGTAATTGGGTTTGATTTCGAGTCGGGGCCCAAAGACTCATTGGTTGACTTTTTAGGCTTTATTAGTTGACCTTGCATTTGAGTAGCCTGTTGAGTTGGAAAACATCTAGATATTGATGTGCTCATCATTTCGAGTGTTTTAACTGTATTTGAGCTCAATTTAGAGTTCATGACCCCAGGAGTCAAAGGTTAATTATTATTTTGGATGTTGATTAATTAATGATTAATTAAAAAAAGCAGTGAATATAAATAGGAAAAAAAGATAGTGAACTTCCACATTACGCTATCACATTAGTGCGTTTGGAGAGAGAGAGAGAGAGAGAGAGAGAGAGAGCTTGAAAGCTTGAAGCTGATTTGGGACGAGTGAAGCTCGTGAATCTCAATGAACCATTCCAAGTAGATGTTCTTAAATTCCTTACTTTGATTTTGTCTTGTTATGTATGATTTAGGCATGATCTATGTGATTTCATATGAACTCTAGGTTTTGGGAGAAACTCATTTTTGAGTTGAATCTTGTGATTTAAGTGCATGATATATGGTTAAAACCTAATATATAGTATTGGGTATGAGTTTTCGAAGGGTTTGTGAGGATTTGTGGTTCGTTGGGTTGATTCCAGATGAGAAATAAGTTGAAATGACGATGAACATAACCTTAGTGAACTGTGAGGTTGAAGACTTGAGGGAGTCTCAAGGCAGCGAACACTTGATGTAATCAACTCTAGAATTGGAGGTTTCGAATGAGTGGTTCAAATGTGTTGTTTGAAAATGTGGTTCGAATGTACAATATCGATAAGAGTTCAAAGGAAGTCTCGAAGAAAAGATTCGAAGAAGAGTTTCGAAGGACAGTTTCAAAGGACTATTTACATTATAAACTTTTACACATCTTTACATTTAAGTTTACTTAAGTTACAATGTAAATAAGAAAATATCCCCCTTTTGGATAAAAAGAAAAATACTAAAAAAAAAAATCAAATTCTCACTTCTTCAAAATGTGAGAAATGGAAATTAGCATTAAATTTATGAAAAATCTAGTTTTTAGTTTGAGATAACTATTTGCGAAGTTGGGTTAGACCTCTCAAAAAAATTCTCAAAAATAAGATTATCTTTGTTATGATATGAGGAACCATTTGCGGGACTTTTTATTTTAAGAAAACATCTTCTACGAAAAAATTTCTTTATTGGCCAAGGCATGATGATCGATTTGTGAAGACTAGCATCTGTTATAGAGAGTGTGTTGTGAAACCCTAATGTCATACTCCGTTGTTTCCATACTTGTGTTAATTTGTTGATTTAAGGCTTTGAGCCTTGGGCTTTGTGACTTATTTGTTAATTCTCACTGTGATGCACAAGTTGTGCTATATGGTTAACGTGACAGGCTGAGGCCTGGGTTTAGTTGTTGAGCTCGTGGTAGGTTATTGAGCTCATGGTGATAGGTCGTGGCCTGAGTTGAGCTGTTGAGCTTGTGGTGCTAGGGCTGAGTGCCCTAAGCTCTAGCACCACGAGTTGGGATCCTATTAGAGATCATGAACAAGCTGTCCTATTGTGGATAAGTTGGGTCTTGATAATTTTACTCATGACACGGTGCGTGAGTATACTGAGCATATAATATAAACTTATCTGTTTTGCATAGTATAGTGATGTGGAGTTATGAGGTCATCTACTGAGCTTGTAGCTCATCCCTACTTTCTTGTTTATCATTTTTAGGTGTGACCCGAGACTAGTGGAGGACTTTCTTCTAGGAGGACGTGCTCACTACTCTGATGTATGTATCAGTGCTATATTTTGTATTCTATATTGCTTTTGTGTGATATCTCGAATATGGATCCATGGATAGTTGTATGTGCACACTATTTGTAATGTAATGTATGTATGATGATGTAGAGAAAAGTACATGAATACCCTTGATGTATGACCGTACAGATTTGCATGTTGAGACAACGCCCACATTATAATCTCTTTTGGTGCTTATCATATATCCCTTACCTTCAAGTGCGAGCAAGTAAAAGTCATGTTATTGATTCAATGTTCCTTAGAATTAAGAGACGCGATATGTGATATATGTAATATAATTATACTTATAAACTATTGTTTACATATTACTTATTTTTTTATTTTTCTCTTAATGATATATTTCTAATTATACTATATAAATTATAAAATTAATAAAAAAAAGTGAAAAAATATTTTTAAAATTTATACTTAATATAGATTTATTTAAACTTTTTAAAAAATCAGATTTTTAAATTAATCAAATGGTACGTGAGCGTAACTCGATTACTTAAACCCGATTCGGTTAGCTTGACTTAAATTAAGTTAAAGCTAGGCTAGCCTTAACTAGATATATAATTTTAAAATATAAAGTTATTTTTTAAAAAAGTAAATTTAATAAATTTAAAAATTTTTTTATGAGCGTTTAAAAAATTAATTTATCTAAATCATATTTTTGTGAAAGTATGTTGTCTTAAAAATTAATGCAGGTAAACAGGCCATAACATCACATAATTTAATGTCATATTTACCAGGGAGCATCGCCATCGATCGACGATTTAGGGCACCGAGAAATCGGGAAAACCTTAAACGCGAGAGAAGCGTTAAATGGGCTGCTAACCTCGACCTCTCTGGTATCTGCTCCTGTTAGTTTACCAGCACCACGTCTCCTTCAATCTAAACCCTCTTCTGGGACGACAACGACACCAACACCGATTAACGAACGGAGCCACAGCTTCTGTATGTCTCCCCCGAACTCCACGAACCCTTAACCATGCTGCCGCCGGTGCAACTTGAGAATGCCGGAGATTCCGGTCGCCGGAGGACGGACGCTTTGTACAGGTTCCGCTATTGTTTTTACAAGATCATGTTCCCTTTCGCCGCCAATAAGCTGGTAATTTCTTAACATTTTTTGTTTGTTTGTTTTGGTTTTTATGGCGGTGTGAATGTTGTTGTTTTTGTTCCCTCTTTTGCGACCAAGTTCTTAATTAGAGATTTAGAGGACAAAAATGGTTCCATGCATGATTCCCGAGTCTGTGACTGTAAGTGTTATATTTACTGGGTCTAGGAAAATACATAGAGAAACAAAAGCCTATGAAGGCAAGGCCTAGAAGATACAATATAACACCATCCTTCAGAATCTGAGAGAATTCTGCATCTCAACTGATGAGTTTTTATGTTGTTCCCACTTCCCATGCAGAGGCTCCCTAAAAAGTTTTCCCAGAGATACGGAGGCAATCTTTCCCCCGTTGTTAGAGTCATTGCTGCAACTGAACGTGTTTGGCCTGTGACACTAAAGAATCCAGGCAACAATGTTTGGTTTCGAGAGGGTTGGCCCGAATTCGTACGCCACCATGCTATTAAAGTTTGGTCGTTGTTGTTCTTCACATATGAAGGTGATTCAAGTTTTCGTGTTCGTATATATGACCCATCAACTGCGATGAGGAGAAACTGCATGAGTGATGTTCCTAGTATTTTAGAAGATGAAGATCAGGGCAACGATTATTTAGTTGTTGATGAGAAACATGATGAAGCTGATAGTTCAGTAGAAATCATCCGATCATCCCCGCATCCATGTCCAGGCCTAGCGTCAAGGAGTGAAATGCAAGAAGATGAAGATCAGGGCAACGAATATTATTTAGTTGTTGATGAGAAACATGCTGAAGCTGATAGTTCAGAAGAAATCAGCGGATCATCCCCACATCCACGTCCAGGCCTAGCGTCAAGGAGTGAAATGCAAAAACCTCTTCCACCTCCTAGGCAAGTCACAAGGAGCAAACGTGAATCCTATCCAACTCGAAGTCCTCCCACAAGGAACAAAATGCCTAAACGACATCCAACTCCAAGGACAGGTGCCCTAATTGAAGTGTGTCAACCACAGCCGACTCCAAGGCCAACCACAAGGAACCAAGTGCACAAAAGACAGCCAACTCCAAGGCCAACCACAAGGAACCAAGTGCACAAAAGACAGCCAACTCCAAGGCCAACCACAAGGTACCAAGTGCATGAAAGACAGCCAACTCCAAGGCCAACCACAAGGAACCAAGTGCACAAAAGACAGCCAACTCCAAGGATAGCCACAAGGAGCGAAGTGCACGAAAGACAGCCAACAACAAGGCTAGCCACAAGGCTCGAAGTGTGCAGAACACAGCCAACAAGGCTAGTCACAATGAGTGAAGCACGCAAAACACTGCCAACTCCAAGGCCGGCCACAAGGAGTGAATTGCGACGACCACATCCCACTTCAAGGCCAGCCACAACGAATGTCAACCATAGACCACGTCGAACTCCAATGCCAGCTGTACAAAGTGAAACACGAGAACTTTGTCCAACTCTAGAGCCGGCCACAAATAGCACAATGCTTGAATTATATCCAACTAGAAGGCTATCCAAAAGGATTGAAACACTTAAAAGGGGACGCCCGGAAGAATCACGTCAATCCAAAAGAGCAAAGAATGTGGAGGAAGGTAATAAGAGCACCACAGGTGGTACTTTTAAGTCAGTCCTTGGTTCCATTAGGGTAGAATTGATAGTATGTTTCAAACTGATTTAATAAATGCAGGTGGAGTTCACTCATTACCTGTAGATGAAGATGTGGAGTTATGCTACGTAGGAGGCAATGCTGAAACCCCCGCAAGTGCAGTGCCGATTTGTGCTGCTGGATTGTTCAGTTCTCAAAATCCTTTCTTTATGGTTACCTTGCGACCTAATAGGCGTGGACGCTTCACCGTGGTGAGTGTTCTTGTTTGCAACTTTGTCTCTCACAGATACTTTCAATATCCTTGTTTTTCTTTGCTTTGGATTTCATTTTTCTTCTCCCCTTAAAAATCGGTCAGTTGAAATTGCTGTTGGCCTACACATGCAGAATTTTCCTCACAGTTTTGCTCAAAAATATTTGAGCAAGGGCCTAGAACATATAAAGCTTCAAGTTGCTAATGGAAGGCAACGGCTTATTCATTGCACCCGCAGCAAAGAAGTACCCAAGTGTTTAGGGAAAGGGTGGCCCGCATTTGTTTTGGATCATGGCTTGGTGGAGGACGACGTTTGCATTTTTGAGCTGATTGAAAATCACGGAGATGATGTCCTTTTCCAAGTACATACAATTGTTGTGTGTGGATAAGTCTGGTCAATGACATACTAGCTTGAGCACCAATAGTTGGTGATGATTTGCATATGTAGAATGCTTTTATCATGCAGCTTAATGTGCCATTAATCAATAGGCCACTGGCAGCTTTGCACAATTACTTTTTTTTTTTTAAATCTGCAAATTGTAAAAAGGTAAATCGGTATAACAACTAAAGAAGGGAAGAAATTATTTCGGGCAGTGTTTTCATCGATACTCCCATTCTGTGTTATCAGCTTAGTGGCCTTAGAGTTTAGCATCTATCGGACTAGACAATACAGAAGCCAAGTAGCCAACCGCCAGGCTTAGACAACTTCTGCGAACAACTCCTGGTCTGGGTGATACATTTCTGGTGCCATTTTTTTTGAGGAAACACTTCGTCCACGAGAGATGGGAAGAAATTTCTGATTGCTTGCGTGAGCAAAATATTGTACCTGGCATTAAAGTTGATAAGGTATGGTGGCAGACTTGTGCGTACAAGTTTGGACTTTGGTAGCTCATTCTGTCTTTGCCCAATGTTTTGCATGGTTCATGTTAATGATACTGCTTCTAATTTATTGTATCTCTTAATCTATGCTATCAGGGCCTGCTTCCGCTGCCAGGATCGAACAGTGAATCTTGGTGTGTTGTTTCTTTGAACTTGACCCTATTAATAATAATTATTATATTACTTTGGTCCATAATTTTCCTTTCGGGTTCAGCATAGTTTTAGACCCTGAGAAGAAGATGTTCTATGCTGTGTAATCACCTAATTTCGGGTGGGCTCATATGTTTTGGACCCTTGAGGGATATTAATAGAGTTATTATCGCTATGGGTTCAAAATGATCTTATGCTAATGAAATTTTTTAAATTATTTTAGAGTCGTCAAATGGATGCAGTCAGATTATTTAAAGTATGGTTTGTAATTTAAGATTACGCATAGAAAAGGATTAGTAATTTTATGATGTCCAAAATTAATACATATATAGAAAAAGGAGTGTTTCTATTTGTTTTAGCTTGATTAAAAAAATATTGCATGCAAGACTAATAAGTTCTAATAATAAATATGTTTTTCCTGAGTCATTATTTCTTTTGATTAATTTTCATACTTGATTTAGTTTAAAGTTTATTGTTTTTGGGTTTTTTGAAAACTTGAAATGTAGGATCTAAGTTTTCGTGGCAAAAGTTTTAAAATGATTTTAATATGCTAATGAAATAATGAAAAACAATTAACATAATTATTTATATTTTGGTCTCAGTAATTAGGATTAGGATTGAATATTAATTGTCTAATCTAGCAATAACTCAAATCGTGTTTAAAAGATGGAAATTATTTCTTCTTTTTTTTTGTTGTGTTTTTTTTAAATGTTTTTGCTTGTTTTGTAGTTTTTTTGTTTTTCGTATTTTTAGAGTTTTCAAGGTTCATATATTTTTTGTTGAATTTTTAAAGGTTTCCCTTTTTTTGTTGAAAACTTTTTAGAGTTTTATGTTTTTTAAGATTTTTTTTTGAAGTTTTTAAAGATTTTTAAGTTTTAAAATTTTATTATGTGTTTGAAGTTTTAAGTTTTAAAAAAATTTATTTGGTTTATAAAAATTTGATTTTTTTAAAATTATTTGGTTTTAGGTTTTTTTTAAAATATTTTTATTACTTTTTTTGTTAAAGAGTTTTATTTTTTAAATTGTGTTTTTATAATTTTTGTTTTTGTCAAAGTTTAAAAGTTAAGGTTAACAAAAAGAGAAAAGAGAGTTAAAAAAGGTTATTTAAAAATATTTTTTAAAACAAAAAATTTTATGTTTTATTTTACTATCAAATATAAATAATTATAAATTTAAACAACTACATCCTAAAGTTAATTAAACTAAAAGTCTATGTATTTAGTGGCATGATCCAGAAATGTATACGGTGCACAGCGGAAGGCTACAGGCAGTTCGTGGAGGAGAATGGATGGAGCCCCTTTGGAGTTTAAACGTGCCGACCCGGTTGAATGCGGAGACCACACCGCTAGTCAAGGACTTGACGTTGAAGAAAGGATTTGGTCATCCTTACACAAAGTGGTCGAGAATTGGAGCTGTTCTCCTGATGAGCCCGATGGTAGGGCAAAACCAGTCTATGTGTACTTCAACCCTCAAAGGCTAAACTTAGTGGACCGCGTATAGAGAAGCTAAGTGCCACAATGGGTTGACAGGCGCGGTAAATCTGACCTCGTGACAAGTGGTATCAGAGCCAAACCAGCTCGTATCCTTGAAGACTCGCCAAGCACTCTCGTGAGTAGTGTGATCCCAAGGTGGGAGCTCACAAAGGTGAGTCGACTGGTAGTGTCTTATACGCCTCGCGTCTATAAAGTTGGAGTATCCTAGAGTGTGATATAGAGTTGGGCAAGTGTCACGACCCGAGCAGCGTGGTGGGCGGGACGTTTCTTAGTGGCACGATTCGGGAATGGATTCGTGCTACGTAAAGGAGAGGGGTTGGTTAAGCGTAGATGGTGCGCGGGAGAAGGTTCCGGCGGTTCGTGGAGGAGAACGGATGGAACCCCTTCGGAGTTCGACGTGCCGACCCGGTTGAATGCGGGGAGCACGCCGCTAGTCGAGGACTTGACGTTGAAGAAGGGATTTGGCCATCCTTACACAACCGGTCGGGAACCCCGTTCGAGCCTCTCCGATGAGCCCAGTGGCGGGCGAAACCCCCAGCTACGTGCGCTTAACCCTCAAAGGCTAAACTTAGCGGACCGTGGAGAGAGAAGCTAAGTGCCCCAATGGGTTGAGAGGCGCGAAATCGACCCCGTGACAAGTGGTATAGAGCCCCCCCCCCCCCCCCACCCCCCCCCCTCGCCGGCCCGCCGTGATCCCAAGGTGGGAGCTCACGGAGGTGAGTCGACCGATAGTGTCTTGCACGTCTCGCGTCCATAGAGTTGGAGTATCCTAGAGTGTGAAGTGTGAGAGTTGGGCAAGGGAGTACGAAGGAGCGCGTCGGAGCGATCTTGAAGCCTCCTATCCTTTGGACATTGGGCGAGTGGGCGAGCATCTTGGTAAAGGTGTTGCAACCCCCTGGGGAAGCGATGTCCAAGCCGTTGACATTGGGCGAGTGGGAGGGCGTCGAGGTAACGATGCCATCGCCTGCGGGAAGCGATGTCGACAAGCGCAACGGGACGTTGCGAGGATTGGGTGGAGGAGAATGTCACGACCCGACGCGTGGTGCTGGCGGGACGTTTCTTAGTGGCACGATTCGGGAATGGATTCGTGCTACCAGTAGAGGGGGGTTGGTTGAAGCGTAGATGGTGCGCGGCGAGAAGGTTCCAGCGGTTCGTGGAGGAGAACGGATGGAACCCCTTCGAAGTTCGGACGTGCCGACCCGGTTGAATGCGAGGAGCACGCCGCTAGTCGAGGACTTGACGTTGAAGAAGGGATTTGGCCATCCTTACACAACCGGTCGGGAGCGGGCCGTTCTCCCTGATGAGCCCAGGTGGCGAAACCGGTCTACGTGCGCTTCAACCCTCAAAGGCTAAACTTAGCGGACCGTGGGAGAGAAGCTAAGTGCCCCAATGGGTGAGAGGCGCGAAATCGACCCCGTGACACAAGGGAGTACGAAGGAGTGTGCCGGGGCAATCTTGGAAGCCTCCTATCCGTTGGACATTGGGCGAGCGGGAACATCTGGATAAAAGTGTTACAGCTTGCAGGGAAGCGATGTCCAACCAGTTGTCATTGGGCGAGCGGGAGGTGTCAAGGAGAAGATGTCGCAGCCTACAGGGAAGCAGTGTCAACAACCGCAACGAGGGTGTTGTGAGGATTGGGTGGAGGAGAATGTCACACCCCGAGGATTCGGGGCGTTTCTCAGTGGCACGATCCAGAAATATATTCGTGCTTCTTGTAGGAGAGGGGCAGATTGAAGCGTAGACGGTGCGCAACGGAAGGCTCCAGGCAGTTCGTGGAGGAGAATGGATGGAGCTCCTTCAAAGTTTAGACGTGCTGACCCGGTTGAATACGGAGAGCACGCCTCTAGTCAAGGATTTGACGTTGAAGAGGGGATTTGGCCATCCTTACACAAACTGGTCGAGAATTGGAGCCGTTCTCCTGATGAGCCCGATGGTAGGGCGAAACCAGTCTACGTGCGCTTCAATCCTCAAATGCTAAACTTAGCGGACCGCATAGAGGAAAGTTAAGTGCCATAATAGGTTGAGAGGCACAAGAAATCTAACCCCATGACAAGTGGCAGTCATTGATGAAAGATGATAGCAACTGTTGAATTTACTGCAAATGGTCAATCATGTTGTGATGCTGGTGTGCCAACCTAGTGCTCTTGATGATGCAATGGGGACCAATCATGTTGCGATAATACTTTTATATCTAGGGATAAAACATGAGATAAGAATATTTCATTTGAGGATTATGAAGATAAAGTTATTAAAGTATAAAGTGATGAAAATAAAAAAAACTTGTAATTTCATATTATGAACTTTTTTTATTTGACTTATATATTATATTTTTTATGTTTGAACTTGTGTTATGATGACAATTTAATTATATTTTTCACTAATTCATATTGAATCTACACTTTGATATATTTTCTTATATTTATTGAAAAAGTTGATATTATAAATGATTTATGTACATATTTATTAATAGTAATTTAAATATATAAAATGATTTGTTATACTTTTTTTTTCTGTTTAATTGATTGAATACAATCTCTTGGGAAAGATATTTTATAACTAGGGATGTAAAATAGATTAATTTGTCATGGAACAATCCATTTAGGCCCGTAATTTTTACAGATTATCAACAAACTAATTCGATTTGGTTTGCATATATACCGGGCTGATCCGCGAGCCAGTCCATTTTACATTTGCTTATCAATAAAAAACAAAATAGTTTATTAAATGTCATGAATAAAACTTTCGGTATTTAACTTCTTTAAGTTTAGCAAAATTCATCCCCTTAGCATTTACTGTTATTTCAAACATTGGTACAGCTTTGACATATAAAATTATAATATTATTATGAAAAAATCTATATACAATCCTCAAAATAAGATCTGCATTATAGGCCTCATATTATTAGATAAATTATGAGTATAATAGTGACATAAGACATCAATCCAACTACATATTATTCACATTCCACCATAAAAACAATATTAATGGCTCACGATCTAAAGCCTTTTCAGAATTAACATTAACCATTCACATTCCTTCCCTCTTTATTGAGCAGATTAGTAATTGCTTGCTTTTTGCATCTGAGAAGCAAGAAGCAAATTTTTAACTATGCACAAAGTTTTGATTTAAAATACAAGTAAGAAAAGGAGAGCTCTTTATCAATGTAAAATTGTAAATGTCATATTATACTGTTCTTTATATTTTCTTCACTCAGAGAAAAATTTTTAAATATAAAGAGTCATTTTATACATAAACTCCAACATCATTTTTAAATTTATAAAGAGTGCTCTCCAGAAAAATTTTTAAATATAAAGAGTCTTTTTTAGTGAGTTGTTTGATTTTAATTAAAATAATCAGCTCATCCGATAAGTGGGAAAAATAAAAGAAAAAGATAAAATAATCATAAATTATTAAATTATATATACAAATTTGCTATTATCTCTCTCATTCATATTTTTTATAACTTTTATTTTTATTTAATATTGAATTATAAAAAATATTATTTAATAAAAAATATAATATTATTTTAGTTATATATATAATAATTAAGAATATTTATTGTAATATTTATTCGTATAAAAAATAAAATAAAATTTAAATTCATAAATTTAAAGAAAATAAAAAAAAATAATGTTAATGCTCTAAGTAGGAATTTAAGAAATACAAGCTTTTATGTTTATTTTAAATTTTAAGTTAAAGTTGATAATTTATAAATAAAATAATTTAAATAAAACAGTTCACAGAAGAAGAGTACGTATCCACACGAGCTAAGTCCTCACAGACTATGATTCACTTGATCCGTCCATTTAAGTCTATGATTTAAACAGACCTGTATTTTTAGGGTATGGTACACAAAAGTTAGTGAACGGGATCAATGGCTTATTTTACACGCCCATTTACAACCTTGCTAGCTTGTATAAATTACATCAGAAAATATATTGTGGATTTAGCTATCAGGACACAAGAGTAAAGGGTGTAAATAACTTAGCTCCCCTCTAATGAGGATCTTACTCCAATTTGGCATTGGAGTCTGGAGATGATATTTATTCACACAAATACATAAAATCAGCCCGACAAAAATTAGAAGGGGTAACTTTTCCCTAACACCCTTGAAGCAACCGGTTAGAAATAAATCCCCGCACAAGCAAGTTTCTGTAAAATAATAATAATAATAGAAAACTAGAAACATAGAGCGATGTCAAATAGCCAACTAGAAACAAAAAAAGTGAGGTACAATGAGTCAACGCTGGAATTCAAGCACCTTGAGTTGAATTCTTAATGACTCATATTAAATATTAGAATTTACGTTCAAACCACATGCTTCCATCTTATACAATAATAAGTCCTATCTTGTGAATTTTCACCAAGATAAAGGATCAAGATACCCATCTTATACAATATGATTAATTCTTGGCAAGCTCAATAGTGCAAACGGCTTGCTTGCGATGAACCCAGCCCTATTGCCTCAGGCTATCTCTAAACATGAAGCCTGCAAATGTCACAAATTTCAATCTAAGAAAAGATCAAAAAAGCAGCCAAAAATAATAATACAAAATAATCCAAACGTTGTCATAACATCACATACAACGATGAACTTTTACCTTACCCTGCAAACTATTGATATCTTCTCTCTTTCTTTTTCTTACTTTGGAGAGCCAGCTGCTCGTGATACTTCAAATATTAAATTTGAAGGCCATTCGAACTAAAACTAAAACCTTAGGGTAAAAGATAACTCAATTAGATTTTAATACAGAATTTGAACTAATCACTTGGCAGATATAAGCATACATTGGATTGCGTGGAATAAGAGGAGCTCTTTCTGCTCACAAAATGAAATGCAACAATACCAGTCCTGCTATTACCATAAATTTATTTTTCTTAAGTTTCCCTATCAAGCCAACAGTAAACCCTATAAATTTTATTTTTACCAGCTTACACAAAAAAAGTACGTACAAAAGTAGGGAAAAGATAACAAAACCCTGTAGCTCTTAGTCACTCAACAATTCTTTGTATAGCCACTGGGCGTGCTCTGCATGGAAGCAGAAGAGAGATTCATGAAGAGGAAAAAGCAAGTATATGGACTATCACGTTACGTCATTAAACAATTCCGATTACTTTCAACTGCAAAGTAGAAACAAATGTATGGTTTCATGCTGAAAAGCAAGTAATTAATCTTCTAAAAGAAAGTGGTATAATGTGAGTATGTATTTTTTTTGTGAACCCATGGGATTTACAAATAAACTATTCTCATTTGAACAATAATGTAGATTTCTGAGAATAGCCACCAGAGTAGCATATTACAAAAAATCCACTGAAGAGCTTACCTTCTAGAATGCTTCTTTGGGTGTTCAAAGTCAAAATTGCTGGATAACAAGTTGAATTATGACACCTCATTTTCCATAACCTTTTCAACCCCTCCGATCCCCTCAGTTAATGAGAAATAGATGCTTTAGTCAGGGGTCATTCCTTTACTAACCATTTCATTGAGGAGTTCTTCCGCATGATCACCTTCTTGGTTTTTGCACAAACCCTTTATTAGGGCACTGTACGTAAGATGGGCGGGATTGAAACCTATATTTAACATCTCATCACGAACTTTAAAAGCATCCTTCATTTCACCCTTCCGTCTATACCCATTAATGAGGGTGTTGTAGCTGATATGATCAGGTGTAATTCTCCTACTCCTCATCTCCTCTAGAAGCTCACGAGCTTCCTCAACTTTACCTTCCCTACAACGCCCCTGCATTAGGGTATTGTAGGTCACTTCATCAGGAGAAACCCCCCACCTATCCATATCCTTTAAAATTGAAAATGCGCGGTCCATGTTTCCATTAGCACAGTGCCCATCAATTAGTGCATTAAGCATCACAAGGTCAGGGGTCAAACCTTCATGCAGCATCTTCTCAAACAAAATGTCGGCCTCCTTCATTCTACTCTGTTTGCTCAAGACATATATAAGAGACGTATAAGTTTTCAGCGTAGCCCGAATCCCTCTACGTAACATTTCATCATAGAGGTTGAAGGCTTTCCTTGCATCTGCACACCTGCAATATCCATTGATCAAAATGTTATATGTGATCACATCGGGGCGGATTGCCTTCTCTTGCATTTCTTTTATCATAACATTCGCATCTTCCATCCTACCTTCCATAAACAGGGCATGAATCAACATATTATAAGTGGATGCAGTGGGCAATATCCCCTTCCTAACCATCTCATCCCTGTAGCCAAACGCACAGTCTAATCTCCCTTTATTACAATACCCATCAATAAGATTATTGTATGTAAGGGCAGAAGGAACCAGCCCATTCTCCTCCATTTTAGCAAAAAGTTCAGTAGCTTCCTCAAGCTTTCCCTGCTTGCACATCCCACTAATTAACGAACCGTACGTGTACAAGTCCGGCCTAATGTTCTTGCCTCTCATCACATAAAAAAACTTGCGAGCTTCTTCAATTTTACCTTTCAAGCAATACCCATTAATTATCGTATTGTAAGTTACAACATTTGGCCTAAAGCCTAGCCCCTCCATAGACCCAATAAAATTCATCGCCTGTTTTAGCTTCCCTTCCTTACAAAGCACGTTGGTCATTATGTTAAACGTGCACAGAGAAGAATTAATCCCCCATCTGAACATCTCGGCGTACAAAACCCACGCCTTGTCGGTCCGATTCATCCTAAGAAACAAACCCAACATTTCGTTACACGTCTCAATCTTCGGATGGATACCCTTTTCCTTCATCATATAGAAACACTCCAACGCCTCGTCAGCCATCCTCAGTTCGCAACGCCCTTTCACCAACAGATCAAGAACAATAGTACTCGACACGCTCAAGAGCTCGCGGGCACGTACTAGGTGATCGAAGATCTCGCGGTCGGTGGCGACCCGGTTGCTAAGGATCCTCTTCAGCACGCCCAGCGCGGGTTTGGGGTTCGGGTTGCGAGAGGCGACGACGATGGCAAGGCAGTAGGAGTGGACATCGAGGCCGTAGGATTCACACTGGTTGACGAATCCGATTACGGATTCGGGGGAGGATCGGAGGTTGAAGAGGACGGAGGAGATTACGGAGGGTCGGATACTGGGGCACACGTCTTTGATTAGGTGCCACTGCGAGGAACAGACGAGTTTCTCGAGGAGGCGTTGGGTGATTTCTGGGACGGGTGTCGGGCATGTCGGTGATGGGTTCCGGTCGGGTTTCGGCGATGAAGAGAAGAGAGCGAGGAACCGGCGTTGGTTGGTGGGCAGAGGAGCTGTTTGTTTGATAGATCCGTAACTACTTCTCATGGTTTTTGAGCTTTCGAGTACGACTAGGAAAGTAGGGTTTCGTTGTTGTTGTGTACCTGTGTCGGAAGGTTATTGATATCGCTTTCCAATTTGATGCGCGGCGCCGATGATGCTGGTACGGTAGTGGCGGCGGGCGGCAGAGTTGGCGCAGACTTGTCTGGTGGCCCGGTGTTTTTATTTTTGATCTTGTTACTTACTACTAGGTCCTTCAGTTTTCAACATTTGTTTCAATTCTATCCTTTAGTTCCCATATTTTGTTTTTGGCCCGGCGCCGATGATGCTGGTACGTTTGATATGTGAAAAAAAAATAAAAAATAAAAAATTATTCTTTCCCCATATATTCTATATTCTCACAAGAATTTTATATCTCCAAGCAATGATAAAACCATTTCCGTTATATAAGGAAACCTTTTTAATATTTTTGCTCTTTAATTTTTTTTTTATTTTTGGTTTCGAGCTATCATTCACCGATCCAACTATATTTACGATGCCATTATTAGACTATATCCTCCACTACTTGTAATTAAGCTAAACTACGTTCTTATTTTATGATGCATCCTCCACTACTATGTAATTTAAAATATACATATCAATCTTATTTTATTTATTTATTTCATTTCCCTTAAAATCATTCCTACAAACTATTAATAGTTTGACATATAACTTTTATCATTCCAAGCTTTCAATTTGAGTGAAAACTTAAACTTTTGGAATAAGGTTTTCATTACTAAAATTTTTGTTCGGTTTCATCAAATCCATTGATCCAACATAAAGCTATAATGAATAAACCTGAGATGTCCTCTCAACCAAATAAAATGAAAGAGCATGCCGTGCACACAAAAGGAATGGGCCCTTGATTTTCTTGACATTGAAATGTTTCATTATTCATTAATATTCAAAATTATATGATTCGAAGTCATTTTTATCAATATAGGTGGGGATACTTCACTTGATCTTTCATTTATACACACACGTGTAATGTTTTGTGAAGAAACGGCACAATTCGGGTGATGAAGAAAAAAAATGCAAATGGTTGAGATTTTATAGTCTACTCATGCCACTATAATATTTGTTAGGCGGCATAATATTTTTATTAATTTGTAAAGGATTTCTATATATAAAATAGGGAGAGACAAAAAAAAAGCAAAGGGCAAAAAGAAAACGCCAAAACAAATTAATAATTTAAACAACTTCGAATGTGGTGCTCCTCTTTTTATCGGCATTGACATATGACTACCTGTTTAAGCATTAAGATTGATTATAAGGCGACATTTATGCTATGTAACCCCAATTTTTTTAAACAAACAAACAAACAAACAAATTAAACCTGTTCCACTCATCTCCCTCCTCTAGGCAAGTCTCTGCACGCTTTGAGTGAAGCAAAACAAGCATTTCAGGGACGAGAAACAATTACAAATCTAAACAGAAACTGGACCTAAAGCAAGCAACCAGACATCGTCAGCCGAAAAATCAAGACGATGTGCTGCCGTCCAAACTGTAGGAAGACCATTCATTGGGAGTGAAATTGGGTTTCTCATCATGCCACTTCAGAATCTCCCTTGCATACTTGAGCGCTGCATCAACACTGTCCAGCGCCAATCCATTAACGACAGACACATACAGCTTGCGCCCAGTGAGCGTGTGGAACAGTTGCTTGAACTTGCTCCCCACAAAGTGAGCTGCCCGTTGGGCTAGTGAAGCGTTAAAATTAGCATTGTTGGCACCATTATGGCTGACCACGGGGTTGAACTCGCTAAGCCAGTCACACTGGCTAAGAGGAACCTGTCCGATGACTTCCCCCAGTAGATCCACTTTGGTGAGTACAGGAAGGAAGGTTTTCCGCAGAAGGTAGGATGCGTAACAATGCTCTCAAAGAGCTTCCTGCTGGCCAACAATTTGTTACCTCTAACCTCGCCTGCCCCATCCAACCATTGATTATAGTCTGTCAAGGCAACAGAGAACATGACAACCTCTGTGTCTGCTAGCATGTCCAACCACTTGCAGTTTTCTCCAAGGTTCTTGGGATGTACTCTTATGAGTTCATACCTGCAAGTGCAATCAGGGGTTCGCAAGGCAGTCATCAATTAACTTTTACCAGGCAGTACAAGTAAACAAAAAGCAGACTGTTGCTAGGTGATGGGCAAGCAACTTCATGGTGAATCACGAGGAATAGAGTAGAAGGCCATCGGTCATCACCATTGACAAACAGAGATCATTTCATATATGGGGTTTTTAACTTAATCATATACATGCAAATTCAGCCACCAAATACTGAAAAAGTTCCCACCACATTTAACGTTGTCAAATAGGGGAAATATAGCATAAACGGAGCAGGACAACTACCAACCTTAATGATGGGTCATGTTCATATAGATGATGATCTGTGTTGTCATCCTTCTCTGACTGGGGAAATGAGAATTCCATGCAAGTGAGACCGTTGGATGATGTGATTCCCTCAGCATACAAGATGTCCATATCAGAGGGCTCATAATCCGTTCCTGAAACCTCAACAGCCTGCATATAGGAATGTCTTATATTCAGGATCTCAGCATGCTGGAAACCAGGAGATACTGTGACCATAATTGTTCAAGCTCCGGAGTACTGACCAAAAAATGGAGGCAACAAAGTGAGAAAATGCGTGATCCTATCCTCACCTTTTCTAAGAAATAAGTGGTAGATCTAGGCAGCATCTGTAATTCATCTCTCCGGTTGTATGTAGCTTGAATGGCTGCATCCTTCCACAGCTCCTCAACAAATGGGGCATATTCGTGAGAAGCAGCTGGGAAGATAGAATCCATATTACCCGACACCATAACTTTCAGAAGCCAATCAGAGAATGCTCTAAGTCTTGGGGTAATGTCATAAATTGTCATGCCATCTGTCTGACAACTACTGCCTGTTTTAACAAAACCTTTGTTAAGCTAATAATGCCACCAATATTTCTCCTAGACTTTATTTTCATACTAATTTTTTATCTTGGGAAAACGCAAAATCTCAAATGAAACTATCACTGTACCTGAAGGAGCAGATTGATCAATGACCTGTCTTTTCTTCATTTCAGCCAAGCTTTCTTCCTCAAATCTTTCCCGGCCCTCCAGAAGTATACCAAGATTGCCATACAAGCTACTTTGAATTGTGAGTTTAATACTCAATTTTAATCGTCTAACAAAATGGCATTGATTTGGGTTTTAAAATACATTTGTCAAATCAGTTTACCACAAAATTTAGAAGAAAGATACCTGTATGTTACAATTCACTTTCACAAGGAAAAATAGAATATATATTTTTTTAAAAATTAGGATATTCTGAAAAGAGGGTTAAATGTTTTTATATAGAAAGCATGTTAGGTCAGGCTTCACAACAAGGCAGTGCCAAACACATCACTGAAGTGCCAAACAAGTTTTGATGATACCACATCATCGCAAATCATAAGTCAAGGATTACATGACAGTAAAATTTGCCAAAGTACACTGAGAACTTCATTATTGTGAATCTGTAATAATACTCTACATCGGTACATCAATGCTTCATCGTCACTAAATCCTTGATAGAAAGCGCACGGTGCCAGAAAAAGCAGGCAGTTCTGATGGTAAATGGACACCTCTTTCTAGCAACCCATCAGTCATCATGAAGAATCTTAGTTCACCATCATCAGGCCTTCAGTCCATCCATCTGCGCGACAAAATTCTCTCCCATGATTTACAAAAATGTACAAACATCCAACTATAGTGGTTGCAGATAAGATTCATCAGTTATTTGTCAAGTGCCAACAAAACTAACTTTGGAAAACGTGCAGGCCACAATGCCTAAACATTGCTGCCAATGGGAACTCAGGATCAGGTCTAGGATTCTGTGGGCTAGTTTACAGGCCTAGCTATATCCCCACATATTAATAGAAGAATTACTTCTAAAAAACAGCGCACATTTTAAGAGTCCAGTTATGCTAATGTTTTCGTTCCACACTGATAGACTTAACCCACACATACAGCAATCTAACTGATACTTTGACATTCTAATACTCATTTATAAACACCAACATCACTCAAATATGAGGTTCAAATAAGCAAGAATTTTTAATGATTTGAGGGTGACGAATACAGATAGAATACAAAGGCAGGCAAACAAAACAAACCCAGATCAAATCAAATCAAATCAAATAAACAAATTACGATAAACATTATTATATAATAATACCTGAGGTTTGGTGGTAGAAATTGGCCTGAATTCTTCGGGATTGTAGATGACGGTGATGTAGAGGGAACAGCTAGGGCAGCGGGCGATCTCTTCGCCCAGATGGAGTTCATTCTTGGTTATCTGGAAAAGGTCGCCGCACGGGCACGGATACGTGAAGGCCTCCAGCTCCTTGTTCCACTCCATGTCCTCGATCTCCACATCATCGTACGACATTGTTCTCGTTCGCACACCTCGATCTCGATCACACCCACCCACCTACCCACCGAGGTTGTTGTTGTTGTTGTGTACCTGTGTCGGAAGGTTATTGATATCGATTTACAATTTGATGCGCGGAGCCGATGATGCCGGCGAGGTGGAGACGGCGTAGGGTTTTCTGGTCGCTCGCCCGCGCTTTTTTATTTATTTATTAATAAATAAAAAAAAGGGCACGACGTTTTTATTTTTGAACTCCTTGTTATTACTATTAGGTCCTTCAGTTTTCAAGATTTGTTCCAACACCACAAAAAGGTCGTAATAACTCCGATTCTGTCCTATCTTTTGAGTACAACTATTTTTAAAAATAAAATTATTTTTAAAATTTATGAAAAGATAAATTATCTGAATATATTATTTTTGTAAATATTAATTTCAAAAATAATTTATATTTCCAAAATTAATTTTAAGTCTAAAAAACTCAGGAGGTACTACTATGAAAAAACATAAAATTAAAAAAGGGACAAAAACTCAGCAACCAGCAGCACACAAGTGGGAGGGAAAGAGAGAGAGAGAGAGAGAGAGAGAGAGAGACGAAGAAGCCACGGCCGCCATGAACGAATGAGCAATGCAAGGCCTCCACCACCAGCAACAGCAGCTCGCGGCCCTCCTCTCCGTTGCTCTCCCCAAAGATGTCGGCGGCGGCGGCGGTGATTCCTCGTCCTCCGCCTCAGTCGCCTCCTCGGTGGCGTCTTCTGAGGAAGACGGTTCCTCGTCCGCGTCTCGACTCGCCGCCATCAACTCGCTCCACCGCGCTGTTCTCTACCCTCCCAACTCCATCCTTATCACTCACTCCGCTTCTTTCCTCGCCCAGGGCCTGTCTCAACTCCTCTCCGACAAGTAACGCCTATTCGTCCCTCGCGTCCTACATCATCTCATAATCGAATTTCGTTTCGTATATTACCTGTCTTAGTACTAGGTTTAGGAGGGGAGCTTTTTGATTTAGCGTGTTTGGTTGGTTTTTCAGCTTACTAATCTATGGTTTCGTCATGTTAATCAATCGAATTATATTTTATATTATTGGTTTTAGCACCAGGGGAGGTACTCTTTGATTTTAATGTGTACGCTGAGATTAAACAGTCTTACTATTAAAAGAAAAAAAGAAAGTAAAACAAAGTATGAAGCTGAAAATGACAAAGTAGACATTGTATTTGAAGACAAAACCAAAACTGCTTAGATCCGCTAAGTCTGCCTTGATGCTATGCTGTCCTTAACCACTTAGCACTGCCTACTGCTTATTGCTTTTTAGAACCTTGGTAAGAACTGGGGTTTCATTTTTGAGATTTTGATATTTATTTTAATTTCTGCTATTTTAATTGAATTCTGCTTCATAATTTTTATTTAAATGTGTTCAGTAAGTATATCAGTTCAGCCCAATATATATTTATATGCATTTGTTTGGGGGTTGAATTTTTTGGCCAGATCTTATGCCATACGCCAGTTGGCTGCTAGGGCTTTTGGGGCATTATGTTCTGTGGTGTCTTCCATCTCGATGGCATCAAATGGAAGGCAGAACCATGTTATGCTTAGCAGTTTGGTTGATCAGTTCATTAGTTGGGCCCTGCCATTGCTTAGAAATGTCAGTGCGGGAGATGGGTCAACAGAATTGGCATTGGAAAGCCTTTGTGAATTTCTCAATGTTGGTGATGCTGGGGCTATTGACAGATATGCTTTGCCAATTCTGAAAGCATCCCAAGAAATCCTTGAGGATGAGAGAACTTCCTGGAGCTTATTGCATAAGCTTATTGGTATTCTGACCATGATATCATTGAAGTTTTCCCGATCCTTTCAACCCCATTTTGTTGACATTGTTGATCTGCTTCTTGGGTGGGCATTGGTACCAGACCTTGCTGAGTCTGACAGGCATGTAATTATGGATAGTTTTTTGCAATTTCAGAAACACTGGGTGAATGATATGTCATTCCCTCTTGGGTTGTTGTCAAAGTTTTTAGGTGACATGGATGTTTTGCTTCAAGATGCAAGTCCTGGAACGCCTCAGCAATTCTGTAGATTAGTGGCACTGTTGTCTTGTTTTTTGACAGTTTTGCAATCTACTGCTTCCGGGTTACTGGAATTGAATGTACTGGGTCAAATAGTTGAACCCCTTAGTCAAGTCCTTCCCCAGTTGTTGGCATGTTTAACTGCAGTAGGAAAGAAATTTGGGTGGTCAAAATGGATTGAGGATTCATGGAGGTGTTTGACTTTGTTAGCAGAAATTCTACGAGAAAGGTTTTGTTCCTATTATCCTCTCACACTTGATATCTTGTTTCAAAGCCTGGAGTTGGATAATACCAACCAACGCGTTGGGTCTGGAAAGATTACCTCCTTTCAGGTTCATGGAGTTTTAAAAACAAATCTACAGTTGCTGTCTTTGCAAAAGAGTGGCCTTCTCCCGTCATCTGTGCAGAGAATATTGCAGTTTGATATGCCTATATCTCAGCTGCGTCTTCATCCAAATCACTTAGTCACTGGAAGTTCTGCTGGTACATATATTTTCTTGCTTAAACATGGGAATAATGCCATAGTTGACCAAGCAGTGACTTTTTTAATTGAAGAGATAGAGTTGTTGAAAGGCATGCTTGTTGGCCACGGAGATGATATGAATAACACTGTTGCTTCTAAACCTTACTCAAAAATTGAGTTGTTTGCGTTGCTTAAATTTGACTTGAAAGTGATGCTGAGCTGTGTTTCCCTAAATGGGGTGAATACTTTGATTGACCAGCCAGACATTGCTAACTTGTATCTTAAAAGGTCTGAGAACTTGGTAGCTTCAATTATTGATAAACTGAATCCATTTGACTTGCCTATTCTGGCATGTATGGAGTTGCAAGTGAACATTGTTAAGACATTGGAGAGGTTAAGCGTTGTTGAATTCTTGAGCAAATGTTCTATAAGAAAGCAATTCTGCCATAAACATTCTGTGAATAGTGCATCTGAACGGCAGTCAAATGAGAAAGTTTTGATGAAAGGACATTCATATATAATAGGTGAACATTTGGTAAAGTATAGCACTCTTCTTGTCAAAGCTCTTCATATTTCCTCTCCTCTCACAATCAAAGAAGCAGCTCTAGAGTGGATCCATAGACTATGTGAGGATGTTATCTGTCTCTATAAAAATTCCAATGGAAACATGGATTTCAGTTCTCATGGGGCATGTGGACATGGTGTTGTGGGTAATTTAATTTGTTCTGTTTTGGATGCTTCATCTGACAGGGAACCAAGAGTCAGAGCGCATGTTGCAGCAGTTTTGGATATGCTTATGAAAGCTAGACTTGTTCATTCTGTTTCCTTTTATTCAATTTCTGAAGTGGTTCTTGAAAAGCTTGGTGATCCAGACATAAATATAAAAAATGCATTTGTAAGGCTGCTCTCTCATGTTATGCCTTGTACAATGTATCTCTGTGGCCTTGCTGATCGAGAAACAATTACCACTTGTAGCTGTAGGCCTGATGTCCTATGGTCAGAAAAGAGATCATACTCGCACTGGAAGCAAGTGTTTGCTCTCAAGCAGCTGCCTCGGCAGCTAAACTTACCACAGCTTGTTTCCATTTTGAGTTACCTGTCTCAGAGATGGAAGGTTCCTCTTTCATCATGGATTGAAAGGCTCATTCTAAGATGCCAATGTTCCAAGGAATTTGGTTTGAACCGGTGGGAAGAAACTGAAAACATGAGTGCCAATAGTTCATGGTTGGATGTTAAAGTGGAGGAAGATATTCTTGAAAAAATTGCCTTTGTTAATAATTTGGCTGGTTCATGGTGGGCTATACATGAAGCAGCTAGATTTTGCATTTCCATGCGCCTTCGGACCAACCTTGGTGGACCTACGCAAACCTTCGCAGCACTAGAACGCATGCTTCTGGATATTGCACACCTGCTGCAGCTTGATACTGAGCAAAATGATGGCACTTTGAATATAATAGGTTCTTCCTGTACTCACTTGTTACCGATGAAGTTGCTGTTAGATTTTGTGGAGGCTCTGAAAAAAAGAGTATATAATGCATACGATGGGTCCATTGTTTTACCACCTGCAAATCGACAAAGTTCTTTGTTTTTTCGTGCAAACAAGAAAGTCTGTGAAGAGTGGTTTTCTCGCATATGTGAGCCAATGATGAATGCAGGACTGGCACTACAATGTCATGATGCAGTAATTCATTATTGCTCATTACGTTTGCAGGAGCTCAAAAATCTTGTGGCCTCTGCTTTGAGGGATAGATCTAGGACACAAGTTGCTGAGAACCTCCAGAATATAAGGGATCGATTTTCGGAAGAGATATTAAGGGTTGTAAGGCTCATGGCCTTGGCTCTGTGCAAGCGTCGTGAACCAGAGGCCCTGGTTGGAGTACAAAAGTGGGTTTCTTTGACATTTTCTTCATTGATTGTGGAGGAGAACTGCAGTCTAGATCACATTGGTATCTTAGGACCCTTCTCGTGGATGACTGGGCTTGTATATCAAGCACGTGGTCAATATGAGAAGGCTGCTGCTCATTTCACTCACTTATTACAAACTGAGGAATCACTCAGTTCTATGGGCTCTGAATCTGTGCAGTTTGCCATTGCAAGGGTCATTGAGAGTTATACTGCAGTTTCTGATTGGAGTTCACTAGATTCATGGTTACTAGAGCTACAAATGCTTCGTGCTAAGCATGCTGGGAAGAGTTATTCTGGTGCTTTAACAACTGCTGGCAATGAAATAAATGCTATTCAAGCCTTGGCTCGTTTTGATGAGGGTGATGTTCAGGCCGCGTGGGCATGCCTTGATTTGACTCCTAAAAGTAGCAGCGAACTCACACTTGATCCTAAAGTGGCATTGCAGAGAAGCGAGCAGATGCTTTTACAGGCAATGCTTTTTCAAATTGAGGGGAAGGCAGACAAAGTGTCACATGAAATCCAGAAGGCCAAGTCAATGCTAGAGGAAACATTATCTATTCTTCCACTTGATAGTTTAACGGAGGCAGCTACATATGCTACACAGTTGCACTGCATCTTTGCATTTGAAGAAGGTGACAAATTTAGATGTGGCCAAGACCAATTGAAGGAACATCATTCAATATTGGGTTCAGTTATCCAAGCAGTGCAGTCTCCAATTAATCAAGTTCATCAAGATTGCAACTTATGGTTAAAAGTTCTCCGAGTGTATCGAAACATTGTTCCAGGTTCCCCGGTCACTTTGAAGCTCTGTAAGGATTTATTTTCTTTGGCCCGCAAACAAAATAACTTGGGGCTGGCAAATCGATTGCACAACTATCTTAGAGATCATATCCAGAGTTGTTCTGAGGAAAGGTACCGTGATTTCCTAATGTCAAATTTGCAATATGAAGCCACCTTGCTTCTGCATGCTGAAAACAAAATTGAAGATGCTATTTCAAATCTTTGGATGCTTGTGCATCCTTGTGTTGTTTCGTCAGACAATATAGTTCCTGATGCAGATGATAGTATTTTGAAGGCCAAGGCATGCTTGAAACTCTCAAAGTGGTTAAGACAGGATAATTTGAATTTAACGAGCTCAGAAAATATAATTGAAAAGATGGTAGAAGATTTCTACAATGCTGATGATTCTTTCCTTGGAAGAGAAAGAGGCAATGAGAATTTTTGCCCTAAATCAAGCATAAGACTTACAGTTGAGGAAATTGTTGGTGCAGCTACAAAATTGTCTACCTGCCTCTGCCCAAGCATGGGCAAGTCGTGGATTTCTTATGCTTCTTGGTGTTATGGTCAAGCTAGAGACTCACTTTCTGATTCACATGACTGTGTCCTTAGTTCATGCACTTTTTCCTCTCTTCTTCATCCAGAAATCACACCTGCAAGATTTAAGTTGACTGAAGAAGAGAGATTGCATGTGAAATCTGTTATTTTGCAGCTTTTTCAGAAAAACAGAGATGCGTTGGGTATAAATGATGAAACAGAAACCCAGAACATTTTTCTTGAATCTGCAGAGCAGTTCAGGACTATGAGCCCTGGGGATGCTATGGTGAAACAAGTAGTAAGTATTATTGAAGCTGTTGCTGGAGCACCTGGTGCAGATAGTTCTAATGGAGAATGCCTTTCTGCCACAGTAAGTAATCAATTACATATATTAATTGTGCGTTCAACTGCTGTCTTAGATGAAAAGGAAGTGTTGTTGTCAGTTGATGATTTAATGTGTGTCTGGTGGTCTTTGAGGAAGCGACGGGTGTCTCTCTTTGGGCATGCAGCTCATGGTTTTGTACAGTATCTTTCATATTCTTCTTCCAAGATTTTGGATGGTCAGTTGGTTGGTCTCGATTGTGATCCTTTTGAACAAAAGTCTGGAAGCTACACTCTAAGAGCCACATTATATGTCCTGCATATTCTTCTTAACTATGGATTAGAGTTGAAAGATAGTATTGAACCTGGTCTTTCAACAATTCCTTTATTGCCATGGCAGGTTGGATTCTCTGCCTTAAACACTGTATTTTTGGAAAGTCATTTTGGGGACTGCATTATAGGCCTTTTATATTTTTATTAAAACGACATAGTTTTGATTAAAAATTCATTAATCAAAATGATATTGTTTTGATAAAAATACAAAGGGCATACAATGTAGTCCTATTGCATATAAATTTATCCTTAAAAAAAATAATACTCTAATTATTATCTTATCTTTTATGCAGGAAATTACACCTCAACTGTTTGCTCGTTTAAGCTCTCATCCTGAGCAAGTTGTTCGAAAACAATTGGAGGGTGTACTGATTATGCTGGCAAAGCTCTCTCCTTGGTCTATAGTGTACCCAACCCTAGTTGATGTAAATTCCTGTGGAGAGGAGCCTCCTGAGGAGCTCCAACACATTCTGAGTTGTTTGGTAATGCAAATTTCCTGCATTTGTTTGCTTCTCTCGTGATTTTAGTATGCTCTATGTACAATTCTTTTATTCCAATTAGACTGTTACCTCGAAGTTAGAAAACGAATTTACTGCCTCCTTTCATTTATAACACCAGGCATGCCACATGTAATTCTGTCTGACCATTATTTACTGTGAGTATTTATTTGGGTTTTCCAAAATCGTGACACTTAAATCTGTAATGTAATGCTCTGGATAAGTATGTGTTTGTGTGTGTGTATACTTGATAGTGGAGTTTATCAGTTCAGCAGCTACCTATGCACTTCTTTGCCTAACAGTTGCTCTTCCAATATATTTTGCATTACTGTCGCGCCCTAATTTAATTTTCCAAAAGTATGGAAAGAGCAGAAACTCATAAATGTGTTTCTTGCAGAGTAGGCTTTACCCCAGGTTAATTCAAGATGTTCAGCTTATGATAAATGAACTTGAAAATGTGACTGTACTTTGGGAGGAATTGTGGCTTAGCACACTTCAAGATCTTCACACTGGTAGCCTTGCCTTATTTAAACATAGTATTTTAGTTTTTGATTTTTCAGGCATTTGTTGTTACTTTTAATGCATACTTCTTGTTACTATGTTAGTATTTTTCTCATTGAATTTTCTCGTATTTAATTTAATGGTTGAAGATGTAATGAAGCGCATAAATGTGCTGAAAGAGGAAGCTGCACGGATTGCTGGGAATGTCACACTGAGTCATAATGAGAAAAATAAGATAAATACTGCAAAATATTCTGCCATGATGGCTCCCATTGTTGTGGCCTTGGAGCGTCGGCTGGCTTCGACTTCTCGAAAACCAGAAACACCACATGAGATATGGTTTAGTGAGGAGTATATAGAACAACTCAAATCTGCAATCTTAACATTTAAGATTCCTCCAGCATCTATTGCAGCACTTGGGGATGTGTGGCGACCATTTGAAAGCATAGCTGCATCTTTGGCATCATATCAAAGGAAGTCTTCAATTTCATTGGGAGAAGTTGCACCACAACTTGCTCTATTATCCTCTTCAGATGTGCCAATGCCAGGTCTTGAGAAGCAAATCACAATATCAGACTCTGAAGGGGGTCTTAATAATACACTGAGGGGGATTGTTAGGATTGCGTCATTTTCTGAACAAGTGTCTATATTATCAACCAAGACTAAGCCCAAGAAACTTGTTATACTGGGTTCAGATGGTGAGAAGTATGCATATCTCTTGAAAGGGAGAGAAGATTTACGCCTTGATGCCAGAATTATGCAGCTATTGCAGGCTATAAATGGTTTTCTGTATTCCTCTCCTGCAACTCGTAGTCGATGCCTATGCATTCGCTTCTATTCTGTGACACCTATCAGTGGTCGAGCTGGCCTTATCAGATGGGTAGATAATGTGATAAGTATTTACAGTGTCTTTAAGGCTTGGCAAACTCGTGTTCAGCTTGCACAGATCTCTGCTTCAGGTGCTGGTAATACAAAAGACACTGTTCCTCCACCAGTTCCCCGGCCGAGTGATATGTTTTATGGAAAGATTATACCAGCACTCAAAGAGAAAGGCATACGAAGAGTAATTTCACGCAGGGACTGGCCGCACGAAGTGAAGAGAAAAGTTCTTGTTGATCTTATGAAAGAGGCTCCTAGGCAACTTCTTCATCAAGAACTTTGGTGTGCTAGTGAAGGATTCAAAGCCTTTAGTTCAAAATTAAAAAGGTAGACCCTGAAAACCCTTCGTTTTTCTGTTTTTCTTTTTTTTCTTTTTAGCTTCTAAATGCACTAATTTGTATGCTACCATAGATGCATTTAGAATTTCTAAAGAGATGTTTTTGCTCATCCTAGGACATGTTGTTGGGAATAGATTAGCGCAAGAACATTTTCAACACTCTGCTTGGACTGTGTGCACATATTTCAGTAACATTTTAGATGTTATATGTCGGTTGAGTGTATCATAGCCAAAGTACTTAGGAGACTTCTCTTTGTCACTACTCTTCTCTGTTGGTAGACCTATCTCTCTCCTGTTGCTTCTGCCGTGGTTACCCTTTTGTCGTGTGCTAGAGGCAAAGGAAAGCATTGTCTCGCGTGTCTCTAGATCGGGCATACTTTCTCGATTGTCTCTACCGCGAGTGACGACCCTTGCAGCCTCAGTTGTCATTGCCATCATCGTCATTCACCAAACACTATTGGTGTTATTTGGCGTAAGGTGGTCATCGAGTGTTCTATTTTTTAGCCTCCTGTTTGGTGTTAATAGTGTACATGCGTCAACATCTTGGTTGGGAACTTTTTTGGTGTATGTGGTTTTTTTGGGTTAACATTCACCCGTTTGGGGAAATCAGACAGATCCAATGGCTATATCCTCTGCTTCTCATATGACTCGCATGTTCCCCGAAGGTTCTTTTCAATTGGCTTTACTTTCCTCTATTGGCAATATTTAAGTTATTGATTCTGGAGCTACTGATCATATGATTAATAATTTTTCTCTAATTACTTTTCTTGGATCATCGCTTAAGTTTGATCAGGTTGCTAATGGAACTCCTATGCCAATTACTGGGGTTGGGAGTGTCTCTCTTTCACCAACTCTTTCTTTGTCTTCGGTTTTACTTCCATTAGCTAAATTATCAAACATCTTAATTGTTTTATCACTTTTTATTCACTCATTGTATGTTTCAGGATAATCTCATGAAGATAATAATTAGCATTGATAGAGAGAGGAGGTTTGTACTATTGGAAGGACTCGAGAGTATTGAAATCTAAGCCTAGTTAGGGATTCCAAATAAGGCATGAGACATTTGATAACGAAAAAATATTTGTATGGCATTATCGTTTAGGGCATTTTTCTTTTGTCAATTATTCACAAATATCTCAGCTTTTAGTTTAAATTGTGAATAATGCATTTATGTAAAAATCATTGTGTTCTATTTAAAATCAATGTCAATAAAAGTCTTAGGGCATGTTTGGTTGGGGTGTTTTCTATTTTTGTTTTCAAAATGTAATAGCTATTTTCAGGTACAAAAAATTGAAAATTGAAAACAACAAAAACTTGTTTTCATTTTTTATGTCCTAAAGAATGAAAAACATTTTATTATTTTCAGTTTTATGTTTTTTATACTCGAAAACAGCTATCGCATTTTGAAAACGAAAACAGGTGAAACAAACATGCCCTTACTTTTTTTTTTTGTGTCCACATTGATGTTTGAGGTTCTTTTTTTATTCTTTTTGCTTCGGGACATAAGTATTTTGTGTTTTTTATTTTATTGATGATTGTACTAGGGTAAGTTGGATATACTTGATGAAATCTAAAAGTCATGTTATTCATGTTATTCTTCAATTCTATCAAATAATTGTTATCCAGTTTCATATCCCAGTTCAGGTGTTTCATTCTGACAACGACCGTGAGTTTGTCAATCAACCTCTAGATGATTTCTTTAAACAACATGACATCCTTCATCTGACAACATGTGTCTACATACCACAATAAAATGACATAGCTGAACGTAAAAACAAACATCTTCTTGAGGTGGTTCAGGCTTTATGCTTTACTATGAAAATTCCTAAACATTTTTGGGCAGATGCCATTACGACTGCTACTTATCTTATCAATTGGATGTTTGCTCGTATCCCTGAGGATGTTGTTTTGCTTTCACAATATTCCTTCATCTCTTAACATTTGCCCTTAGAATTTTGGTTGTTCGCTTTGTTCATGTGCATTAACTCTATCGAGATAAACTTGACCTTCTTGCTGTCAAATGTGTTTTTATGGGTTACTCAAATTCTTAAAAGGATTATAAATGTTTTCATCTTCCTACATGAGTAGGTATCATATTTTCCTGGTGATATCTCTATTGTCCCTCTTCAAGGGGGAGCTTCATAGTAAGGAAGAGGAACAAATATGGCTAGAATTAGATGAAAAGAAAGTGTGGATTTCAAGGGAGAAGGAGGATTATACTATTATAGGTAAGGGAGAATCCTTATCTCCTAGTTCTTGTGAGTAAAACTGAGAAGTCAGTTTGGGTGTTAGACAAATATTATATCAGACGACATGTTACTCTCAAGTCTGATTCTCCTCTCAATGACACTATCATGCCATCGGAAGATTTTTCTGGGATTGATTATGAGGCACAAATCTTCACTGAGGTACTTGACTCTTCACCTATAGTTTCAAATTCAAATGATATCTTATCTTCTAATCTTACAGGTTTAGACAATCATATAAGCTATGGTATTCTCTTTGTGACTGTAAAGAATTAGATAGATTGAGATTTTCAAAATCTCTTGTAATGTTATTTATCCTATTACATGTCTAAATCTCACCATGCTTTTGCCCTTCGATTGCCTTCTGTATCTATTTTTAGTCATTTTCAGGAAGCTCTTGAAGATCTCAAATGAAAGTCTGTTATGATGGAGGAAATGAAAGCTCTTTTAAAGAATTTCACTTGAGAATTAGTTGAGTTACCCCGAGATAAAAAGACGGTGGGATGCAAATGAATGTTTATAATGAAATATAAGTCAGATTGGACAATTGAAAAATATAAGGCCAGATTTGTTGTTAAGGGTTACACTTAGACGTATGAGATTTATTACAAAGCATCCTTTACTCCTGTGGCTAAGATGAGTACTGTTAGAGTTATTTTATCTTTTGCAGCTAACCATTACGCCAATTTGATGTGAAGAATGTCTTCCTTTATGGTGATTTGATGGAAGAGGTGTATATGGATCCTTCTCTTGGTTTTACACCAAAAGAAACAAAGGTGTACAAGCTGAAGAATGCGTTATATGGTCTAAAATAGTCACCAAGGGCTTGGTATGACTGATTGAGTCATTTAATGCAGGGATATGGTTTCAAACAGTCTTTGGTTGATCACACTCTATTCTATAAAAGAAATGGTGATGATATTATCTTCCTAATTATTTATGTTTATTATATAATTGTTATTGGTAATAACATATCTGAAATAGAAAAGCTTTGTTGTCATTTAACAAAGGAGTTTGAAATGAAAGACTTGGGGCCTTAAAATACTTCCTTGGCATTGAGGTATTTCGATCCAAACAGAGATTTTTTTCTTTCTCAACATAAGTTTGTTCTAGATTTTCTACCTAAAACTGATAATTTCGCTTGTCCACCTGCTGATACTCCTATTGAGATGAGCCATGATCTATTTATCTATCCTGATCAGATTCCAACAAATAAATAGAGATATCAGAGGTTAGTGGGGAGATTGATCTATCTGACTGACACTAGACCTGATATTTTATATGCAGTTAGTGCTATGAGCCAATTCCTGCATAATTTGAGTGATTGACATATTGGTGCCGTGAATCGTATTCTGACTTATTTAAAGTTTTCTCTAGGAAAAGGTATTATGCTTTCAAGCATGGACACCTAGACATTATGGGGTACACTGACTCTGACTTTGCTGGATCTAAATTAGTCAGAAAGTCTATTTCATGATATATATCATTTGTGGGTAGTAATTTAGTAACTTGGCGGAACAAGAAAAAGAATGTGATTTCTTTGTCTAATGTAGAAATTGAATATCGTACTCTTTATCATGCTATTCGAAAGCTCACATGACTATGTATTCTTTTGTAAAACCTTGGTTATGGCCCTTAGCAGCTAGTGATACTCTTTTGTGATAACACAGCTGCTATTGAGATATATAATAATCTAGTATAACATGATTGTATCAAGCATATTGAATTCAACAAGAATTACATCAAGAATAATATAAATTCGGGTGTAATGAAAATTTTCTACATTAAGAAAACAAATCAATTGGCTAATGTGATAACTCATGCAGTTACTGATGTTTCTTTTCTTACAGTTTTGTCTAAATTAGACACGTGTGATATCTTTACGCTAACTTGAGAGGGAGAATTGAAAAGAATCTTTAATTAATTAGTTATTATATATTTGTAATTATGTAGTTTTTTAAATAGGTTTATTTCTTAATTTAGGTAGTCTTAATTGTGTGTGTGTATATATGTGTGTGTATGTAATTCTTTATCTCTTAAGAATAATAAGAAAAAGAATTTTTTCTCTATTATTTTAACTGAATGTACGTATTCAATATTGTGAAAATGTTGGCTAGTTGCACATCCAATCATATTTGAGTCAATCAAAAATCACCATTAGTCACTTTATTAACAAATCAACAAAGTGACTATCTACTTATAATATATTTTATGTGCTCTTGAAATATTGGATTGTTAGCAATAGGCCTGTAAATAGATCAGATTTGAGTGAATCTTCCTATATTTGTATTGGTATTCAAAAATTCGGATACAAATAAAGAAAAATTCAACCAAAATTAAGTCTATTAAGATTGAAATTCACGTATATGTAATTATGAGGTCCTGCGTTTACTAGGAAATTTTAACAAACAGAAGCAGTCTTACAACATAAGGAGTTGGAGAAAGGCATTGTTGGTGCACTTTTCATCTTTATTTTTTCATTTTCTTTGAAGCATTATATTTATGTTACTTCTGATTCAAAAGTATTTTTTTCCGGGTCTCTCAATTTAGTCATTTAAAATTGATGATAATAATTCTTTTAATGTGTATTGTTCTTTTAGATATTCTGGAAGTGTTGCAGCCATGAGTATTGTTGGCCACATTTTGGGTCTTGGGGATAGACATTTGGATAATATTCTTATGGACTTCTCAAGCGGGGATATTGTACATATCGATTACAATGTGTGCTTTGATAAGGGCCAGAGATTAAAGATTCCAGAGATTGTGCCGTTCCGCCTTACCCAGACCATTGAAGCTGCCTTAGGTTGTACTGGAATTGAGGGTAACTTTAGAGCTAACTGTGAAGCGGTTGTTGGCGTTCTTAGGAAGAATAAAGATATTATATTGATGTTATTGGAGGTATTTCTTTGGGATCCACTTGTAGAATGGACACGTGGAGATTTTCATGATGATGCAGCAATTGGTGGTGAAGAAAGAAAAGGCATGGAATTGGCTGTAAGCTTGAGTTTATTTGCATCTCGAGTGCAAGAGATTCGAGTCCCTTTGCTGGTAATTTGTTCATTGATTTTACTATTATGAATTTTTTCTGGCACTTATAAAGTCTGTTCGCTTGTTTTTTCCAATAAAAAATTTTATAATGTTCGTTCAGAAAAGTAATTTTTCATCTATCGTGTTAGCTCTAAACTTTTAGAATACATAACTTTCACTTGCTAGATGATGCGAACTTCCATTTGGCATGACTTTTATATATAGACTGCATCAAAACTTTTATTAATCATTATTTTTCTTTCAACTTTGAAGGAGCATCATGATCTTCTTTTGGGTATCTTACCAGCTGTGGCAAGTGCTCTTGAGGTATGGAGGCCTTTTCATCTATGGTCTATCTGAATTTTAAGTGTTTTTAGTTTTGAGAAGTTGAGTTTGTTATTAATAACGAGAAATTTTGTGCCAGAGATTTGGAGATGTTCTAAATCAGTATGAGCTTGTCTCTGCTCTTTTTCACCGTGTTGATCAAGAGAGGTCTAATCTTATCTTGAATGAATCCACTGCAAAGTCCATTGTTGCTGAAGCAACTTGTAATACAGAGAAAACTCGTGCCTCTTATGAAGCGCAGGTACGGGAATTTGGTCAAGCAAAGGCTATGGTTGCTGAGATTGCTCAAGAGGCAACAACTTGGATGGAACAACATGAAAGGATCCTTGATGCTCTGCGGAGTAGTTCAATTCCAGAGATTAAACCCTGCTTGAAGCAGAGTAATATGGAGCATTTTTCCCTCACATCTGCTGTAGTGGTGGCCGGGATTCCTTTGGCTGTTGTTCCAGAGACAACACTAGCACAGTGCGTTGAAATAGATAGGGAAGTTTCCCAGCTCATAGATGAATTAAATCAAGGACTTTCTTGTGCAGTGGCAACCCTTCAAGAATATTCATTATGTTTGCGAAGAATCTTACCATTCAACTACCTTACAACCAGCCCAGTGAATGGTTGGGCACAAGTTTTACAACTGTCTGCTAATAATATTTCCCATGATATTCTCCCTGTGGCCAGAAGACAGGCTTCTGAACTAATTGCAAAAGCACATGGGGATGATCTTGAGTCGGTTAAATGTAGTCACAATGATCTGCATTGTAAAGTAGAGAAGTATACGGTGGAGATAGCTAGAGTTGAAGAAGAGTGTACTGAACTGTTGAATTCTATTGGCTTTGAGACTGAATCAAAAGCCAAGGACCGTCTATTGTCTGCTTTTATTAATTATATGCAAGCTACTGGTTTTGCGAGAAAAGAAGATGCTGCATTATCTTTTCCATTGGGAATGTTCAAGCTTGATGGACCAAAGGATGCCATGTTGCAAACAGAGATTGAAGAGAAGTTGAAGGTGCTTTCAGTGTTTAATTTAGCTGTAAGTTCTCTGTATAGTGAGGTCAAGCATAAGGTGATGGACATGATTAGCGAGTCTGCTGTAGAAAAGGGTGCAGAGAGCAGTCAGGAGTCTGATTTTGGAATGAGTTTATGCAAATTTGAAGAACAAGTAGAGAAATGCATGCTTATAGCAGGGTTTGTCAGTGAAGTACGCCAACTCTTTGGCTGGGATATACCTAGTCCCAATGTAGATATGGTTCCTCCACTGTCTTCTTCTGAGATGGCATCCATCATCAAAGACAGTTTATGTTCCTGTAAGAGTTTGGTTGGGCAACTGAGTAGTTTTGTTTTACCAGATATGATAAAATCTGTTGTTTCTTTCAATTCAGAAGTTATGGATGCCTTTGGATGCCTTTCACAAATCAGAGGGTCAATTGATACAGCACTAGAGCAGCTTGTTAATCTTGAAATAGAAAAGGAATCTTTGATAGAATTGGAACAGAATTATTTTGTTAAGGTTAGCCTTATTGCTGAGCAGCAGCTGGCTCTTGAAGAGGCTGCTGTAAAAGGTAGGGATAATTTATCATGGGAAGAAGCAGAGGAGATAGCTTCCCAAGAAGAAGCTTGTAGGGTGCAGCTGGATCAACTTCATCAATCATGGAATCAGAAGGACCTCCAAACTTCTTCTCTGATTAAGAGAGAAGGTGGTATAAAAAATGTTTTAATCTCTGCTGAACGTCATTTCGAATCTTTACTTGATGTCAATCTGGAGAGTGAACCACGTGTTTTGAGAAGAACAGTGCTCCTATCCAAATTGGTCAAACCATTCTCTGAGTTGGAGAAGATTGATAAAGCGTTGTCTTCTTTTGGCAATTTTGCTGGTCTATATTTAAATGGAACCTCTAATCTTGCAGATATGATAAATTCTGGATACCCAACTCCAGGATTTATTTGGAAATTCTCAAGCCTATTGAACAACCATTGTTTCTTCATTTGGAAAATTGGTGTTATAGACTATTTTTTTGATTCATGCATTCATGATGTAGCATCATTTCTTGATCTAAATTTAGGCTTTGACCGTCTCTTCAGTGTTGTTAAGAAGAAGCTTGAAATTGAACTTCAAAAACAGATTGGTCTATACCTAAAAGAACGGGTTACTCCCGCTCTGTTATCTTTGGTAGACAGAGAAATTGAGCATTTAAAGCAAATGACTGATGCAACAAACGAGCGCACGCTTGATCAGATTAAAATAGATGTTGGAGCTATGAAGCAGGTGCAACAAATGCTTGAAGAATACTGCAATGCACATGAAACTGTTAGAGCAGCAAGGTCAGCAGCATCCGTTATGAAAAGGCAGGTGGAGGAATTAGGAGAGGCTCTTCAGAAGACCAGTCTTGAGATTGTTCAGATGGAATGGATGTATGATACTGCTTTGACCCCCTCTCATGATAACAGGATCATCGCTAGAAAATTTCTTAGTGCTGCTGATGATTTGTATCCCATTATTCTGAACCTTAGTCGACCTAAATTTTTGGAAAATCTACAATCTGTGATATCAAGAGTAGCAAGGTTTGCAGAATGCCTGCAAGGATGTGAAAGAACTTCTGTTACAGCAGAAGGGCAGCTTGAAAAAGCTATGGGATGGGCTTGTGGTGGCCCGAATCTAAATGTAACTGTGAATTCATCAAGCAAGAGTTCTGGAATTCCTCCTGAATTCCATGACCATCTGATGAGGCGACACAGATTGCTGTGGGATGTTCGAGATAATGCTTCAGATATTATGAAGATTTGCATGGCAGTGTTGGAGTTTGAAGCATCAAGAGATGGTACTTTTCGAATTCCTGGAGAGATTTATCAGGTTAGAACTTGTGGTCATGGTGGCAGAGCATGGCAGCAGGCTTGCTTAAATGCATTGACAAGATTGGAAGTTGCCTATCATGCTTTTATGCGTGAGTTTTCCATCTTGTTAAAGTTTTGACTCAAATTTTTTTCTTCATAGAAATATATATATATATATATATATATATATATATATATATATATATATGGAATTCCAATATAGCTTCCAAAACTTCATAGTTTTGGAAGCATCAACATGTAACTACATATTGAAGTTCAACATATTGGAATTCCCCATGTATATATGGTTATGTTATGTTTGTCTCCTTTTTGAGAAAAGTAAGCTTTGGTTGAGCAGGAGTGCTTGTATGTTCAAACCTTGTTGAATTAATGCAGGATAAAGGTTCTATATCGATAAATTATGTTCTTGTTCTTTAAATTATCTCTAAGAAGGTTCCTATTTTTTTTTTTAATGGATATCCTTTGAAGTTTCTTGATATTTAGGCATTTGAAGTGATTATGGTTCTTAATTTGACTTCTATTGGGGTTGTAAGTTTATACACTATCGTTTCCTTTCAGGTACTGAGAAGGAATGGAAGCTTGCTCAGAGCAACATGGAAGTTGCTTCAAGTGGTTTATTTTCTGCGGCTAATGAACTCTCAGTTTTTTCTATGAAAGCAAAGGCAGCTTCAGGTTATTTTCTAGATTAACATTGCTGTAAATACACATGCTTTAGGTTTGAACTGTATGCTTGCCGGCATCATTAATAAGTACATTTGAGATGCACGCCAACTACATAAGAATTGCTCGTTTTGTCTTTTGTAGGTGATTTACAGATTATCCTTGATGCCATGAAACAGTGTGCCTATGAAGCAAATGTGGCCCTATCTTCATTCAGTCACATTACAAAGGGCCACACTGCTTTGACTTCAGAGTGTGGTTCTATGCTTGAAGAGGTATTATAATTATCATTTATAAAGCTATACTATCTGTGATATTTAATATCTTTTTTTTTTACATATCACCATTTTCTATGTTAGAATAATCGGTGTTAGGAATTGAAATTGCATTGCTTGAAACATTGAATCTATAATGTCATCAAATTATTGTTGTTGGTGATATTATGTATCCATATAAAATATGCATGGTAGCGTATATAAATTCATGCATACACCCATTTATGTCTATTTTGTTTTTCAATTTACCTTCATGAATTTATTTTATTAATATTGTATGTCCCAGTCATTACCTGGCTTAGAAGAGTGAGTAGATCAAGTATATAAATTTATGTTGATTCACACAACTTTTACACTTTGTTTGCAACATATATGAAGTATTTTGCAAAAGACAAATAGAACACAATTTGAGTAAAGATAGACACTAATGTTACTACGGTATAGAGTTAAACACAAGTATAGAGTTCTCCTTTTATAGAGTTAAACACAACTTGAGTCAAGATATACCTATTTTACACAATGGGTTGGATCAGGACCAGTACTACCTGATCCAAACAAGCAGAATCCCAACCCATCCTGGTGGTTTGAACAATTTGGGTTGAGGCGAGGCGATGTTTTGTTGCTTAAATCATTAAAAAATTGTTAAGAATTATCAGATTAGACAAGGCTCGTGTCAGTCCCGATACATTATCAATGCAAGATTGTCATCCCCATTCATTTGATCTAAATTTATTGGGATAACGTTTTAGTTGTCGCTTTAATATGTTATTAATTATTGGTTTACATATCTCCCACCCATTAGACGAATAAATTTCTTGTGTCATACATTACGGAGTAAAGTTTTTTAGGTTCCTTATAAGGAATTTAGTTAAAGGACGAATCTTGGTGTAACAATAAAGTTATTGACTCAACCCGAAAATCACGAGTTTGAGTCGCAAATAAATTTCTTGCAATTAATTGTGAGATTGCGTTTATATTAGCCATTGTCACTTAATACCTCCCCAAACCCGTTACTTTTGGAAGTTTTGTGTATCGGGCTTGTTTCCGGTTTTAATTTAGTGTACTTGTTCACTGAGCTACATTTCAATGAAATTTTATCAACTTTATGAAAATGTAGTACGGTTATCAAAATTCTATAAGCTTCTAGCTAAGAAGCAGGAAACTCCTTGCACTGCACTTCTCACGTGCTTTTGATAACTATGCAAAGGATTAACTTCTATGCCTTCAATTCCTCCTTCAAGTATTGCATTAACATCAAATTCAAGTTATTTTAGACTTATAAATGAAGATGAAGTAATTTGAGGAGTTCTAGTTAATAATGTCATCTTTGTTAATGTTAATAATAATGACCACAACAATTGCACATGTGTCTCATAGATGTGTCCTCGATCACTAATAGATTTCTCATGCTAAGCTAGAAAGTCATATATTTTACAAAACACTACGATACTCATGTGTCTCATAGATGTGTCCCTCATCTTGTGCCTCTTGCTCATGTGCACCTTGCACTTATGATATGTTGTTCTCTTAATGGATTATACAAATCAGTTTCATTTCTTCATGTTAGTTTGTAATTAACAAGATTGAAGGGTTTTTTCCCTTTATAATATGTCTGTATATATGTATTACCTCTTCTAGACCTTTTAAAACGGAAAGCTTTGTGCATACGACCTTGGTTGGTACCATGATTCTAGTAGTTATTCTTGTCTATTTTTCTTTTGCATTCAGTTATTCAACTCAGATATCTAAATTGACGAAATTCTGACATATTTTCGCCTTCGTTTGGATGTTCAAACTTTTCATCAGGTCTTGGCAATAACTGAGGGTTTACATGATGTTAACAATTTAGGAAAGGAAGCTGCTGCTGCACACCATTCTCTTATGGATAATCATTCAAAGGTTTTGTTGCCTCTCTTGTCATGTTCTCTAGTTTATTTTTTCATGTTAGATCTTGATCTGTTTTTGCTTGAATCAGTACTTAAATATATATATACATTTTTTTTACTATCTGTGCAGGCATGTTCGATCCTTCTTCCACTTGAATCTTTGTTGTCCAAGGATGTAGCTGCTATGACTGATGCAATGTCCAGGGAACAAGGGATGAAGATAGAAATATCTCCCATTCATGGTCAAGCCATATACCAGTCATATTCTTTAAGAATTAGGGAGGCATGTCAAACCTTTATGCCCTTAGTACCGCCACTTACATTCTCTGTCAAGGGCCTTCATTCCATGTTGCTAAGGCTTGCTAGAATCGCAAGTCTCCATGCTGGAAACCTGCATAAAGTAATGTCAAATTTGCTAGAAATTCATTTTTTTAATAATTGAGAGAATTGTGTTTAAAAAAAAATAATAATATTCTTTCTTGTCATCTTTAACAGGCTCTTGAAGGACTTGGTGAAAGTCAGGAAGTAAGATCCCAAGAAATTAATTTGTTAAGGCCAGATCTGGATGGTGATGTGGTTGGCTTTGATAATAAAGAGACTGAAGAATTTTCCCAGCCTAGTGAAGTGCATGTGGAGGATTTACCTGCCGCCGTTGCATTGTCTCCTGAGGACAAAGGCTGGATATCTCCTCCGGATACCATTTATAGCAGTTCAGAATCCAGCATTACAATGGCGGAGTTAAGTGTTCCTGATAGCTTGAGTGCTGCAACAGATGTGTTGGAACAGCTTTCACGTGTGCCAGACAACAAGCAGGCAACAATTTCTTGGAACTCTGTTCCATTTTCAGGGACTGATTTCCAAGAATTTTCATATTGTGGGCAGTCAGAGTTCAATAACCCTGATTCTGGTACTCCTGAATCATCAAGCAATATCCCAACTGAGCATCATAAAACTATGGTCTCACCGAAAGGCAAATCTGTAGCGCTTAGTGTTGAAACTTGTGATGGAGTAAAGCTTGGGGGCAAAAATGAAGTTTCTTCAGCAAATCAGGCTAGGAATGACTCTGAAAACCAAGATGTTTCTCTTAATACAGGTGCAGGGAAAAGATTAGGAAGAGGTAAGATTTTTTTTTGTAAAATGAAATTTTCTTTATGTTGGACTTTGTTTACTTTTTTCTGTTCTTATCCACATGTTTTTTTTATGCATGAGAAAAGCCTGGAAGGAGTTTGCAGTTCTCATTCCAACCTGGATGTTAAAATTAATTAATGTGTCTGATATTGAAAGCTGTAATTGACAATTATAAGCGAATCAATGTAAAAAAAGAAGTTTGTGCCGAATCAATGTCAAAGGCCCAGTGTATGTCAAAACTGCCTGGTTCCCTTGTTGGCTTGGTTGACAAAGTCTTAACATGGTTCCAAGCAATATTATAAATTTTACACGTATTGAATGAAATTGCATGTTTAGAAATTGTGAAAGAGCCTTAGAATTTAAGATGGGCTAAATCTTCCACTTTTACCTTTGACAGGAAAAGTTCTTGAACTACGAAAAAAAAATGCAAAATGAAATATCATAACACCAATAGACCTGAAAACTTCCAACTATCTAACTTCAATTTGATTTTATGCTGAAGTACTAGCTTGTTTTCCTTGAAAGACAAAAATTCGAACATTATAGATTGTTTTACCTTCAACATTTTCCATATATACTTCATTCATATATTCTTTGCCTTACCTTGACTTGAAAATGGAATTCTAGTAGTTGTGCTTATCTCTGCACTTCGTTGCTCTTTTTAGGTAAAAATGCTTATGCGATGTCAGTCTTGAAGCGAGTCAAGATGAAACTTGGTGGGTTTGATATTTCTGATAAGAGGTATATTCTCTCCTTCCATAAATATTTTTGACGTTATTTGATATTAATAAGTTACTGTAAAATTTGATTTTTTTTCTGTGCACAGAGAAGTCAGCATTGCAGAGCAAGTGGATTATCTGCTTAAGCAAGCAACAAGTATTGATAATCTCTGTAACATGTATGAAGGTTGGACACCTTGGATTTGATCTGATGAAGCCTCTTGTGAATGATTACTGGCTGCAGTTCATTCTCCCAGAGAGAACACTGCATCTCTTATACTTTGGAACGGCCAGGTGCTGTGTTTAAAAAGTGAAGTGTGCTCCTGAGATAAAACCACTGCATCTATTGCAGAGTGCCCCCAATGGTCCTTTCATGAGATGTCTGGTGCCCATTTTTGGTAAGACAGACTGATGAGATGCAAATAGCCTCTTCATCTGATCCAATCTGAGCAACATTTCATACACAGTTTGTCCTCTCCCTTGAAAATTTGGTTGTTACTTTACAGTAACACGCCCTGGGCCCATTCAAGATATATATATATGTTCCTTCATGAGGTGGCATTGAGTTCGGTGATATCTGGAACTGCTTCGAGGCTTAAAGGTTGGAATCGTGTTGCAGTAAACCATAACAACTGCCATATTAGAATACACTGGGGATTCGAACATATCTTACCATATATGCTCTCCAGTGGCAATTTTCTGCAACTCAACTGTCGTGTGAATATCAGTGAGTTTATCGTTCCTTTTCTTGAATGTTTGTTTGCTTTCAAATTTCACCAGCAAGCATTTTCTTATAATGCCTTTTTTGTAATTTGTATGTGGAAAATCTTCAGCACAATGCTATTCTGCACCAACTCGAGCATGGTCTACTGTTAATTTGGAAAATTTGTTCGAAATAAGTTAATGGGACTTATTTTGCACTTTGACAGATAACCGGGATGAAAGAAATCTTTGTGGACTTTCATAGCTGCTTTTTGGTTTTCGGAATGCAGCAGGCTTTGGAGAATATATGATTTATGAACGAGGCTGCAATTGTGATAAACCTGTAATTCTGTTGTGACTCTATGTGGCACTGGGCATGTCTTAGATATACTCTACTCCAAGGCCATATATATGTATACATTTCTCACATTGTTTATTACTGGAGATTCATGATAGTCGTCTTTCTTCTGCAAAATCATATCTTCTTTTTCCTTTTTTCCTTTTTGTTTTGTCGATGAAAAACAACAATTTATTAATCAAAAACGGCTTGTGAAGTTATAACGAATAAACCTGATATATTCTCTCAACCAAATAAAATGAAAGAGCAAGCCAAATGGGCACCTTGATTTGAAATATTCATTAACATTCAAAATTATGTGATTTGAAGTCCTTTTTATCAATATAAAACGTGGATTGTTGATTCAATATAAATATTCACTTAATTAGTACAGTGTTGATTTTTAATATATGTGTATCTTAAAATTAGTTGTTGGATTGAATGTTTATGTACTGTTTGTCATGTGTATAAAATTTTACATTAATTTTGATGATTAATTTTTACATGAATTTACCTAGAAAAAACCAAAGGATAAATAACCTGTTAGTTTTTATTTATTTATTTATTGATTTTTTTGAAGTGAGTTTTTCAAAATCAACTGTAAATTTTATGAAAGATAATTATGAATATTTGAGATGTTAAAATATTAAAATTAGCTTGGTGCTAATATTATCAATAGTGTTAGAGTATTCACATTCACATTTGATTTGGTACTTTAATTTTTATTTTGTGGATGAATAGTATATTTTTAAAAATATTTATTTATTTATTTAAAACATTAAATATCTCTTTTTTATTTCTATTTATATTTATTCATTAATTTATTTTTTATTAATTTTTCTTTCTTCCTTTAATTTATTATAATCAATTGAAATTTACTAGTATAATAATATATATTAAAAAATTATAAAAAATATTTAAAAATAAAAAATAAAATCCCAAGTATAAAATTTACTATTCATTATCTTATTTCTATATCCTAAATATAGAGAATGTAGATAATTTTTTGATAAATCTATATTTTGTTTCTTAAATTATAAAAAAAAATTATGTAAACATGTGAGTACTCTAAGGTGAGAATACTTCACTTAATCTCTCATTTATACACGTGTAATGGTTGATTCAAGAGTTGTGTAATGTCTCGCGAAGTGGCACAATTGGGGTAATGAAGAGCTATATTATCGACATTGACATATCATGACTACCTGTTTTAGCCTTTAGATTGAATACAAGGCTACATTTCTGCCATGTGACCCCAAAATAAATAAATAAATAAATAAAAACTGTTTTCTTTTTTCCTCACCTCCCTCCTTTAGGCAAGTCTCTGTCGCTTTGGGTGTAGCAAAACAAGCATGTCAGGGACGAGAAATAATTACAACTCTCAACAAAAACTGGACCTAAAGCAAGCAACCAGACATCGTCAGCTGCAAAATCAAGACGATGTGCTGCCGTCCAAACTGTAGGAAGACCATTCATTGGGAGTGAAATTGGGTTTCTCATCATGCCACTTCAGAATCTCCCTTGCATACTTGAGCGCTGCATCAACACTGTCCGGCGCCAATCCATTAACGACAGACACATACAGCTTGCGCCCAGTGAGCGTGTGGAACAGTTGCTTGAACTTGCTCCCCACAAAGTGAGCTGCCCGTTGGGCTAGTGAAGTGTTAAAACTAGCATTGTTGGCACCATTATGGCTGACCACGGGGTTGAACTCGCTAAGCCAGTCACACTGGCTAAGAGGAACCTGTCCGATGACTTCCCCCAGTAGATCCACTTTGGTGAGCACAAGAAGGAAGGTTTTTCCGCAGAAGGTAGGATGGGTAACAATGCTCTCAAAGAGCTTCCTGCTGGCCAACAATTTGTTACCTCTAACCTCGCCTGCCCCATCCAACCATTGATTATAGTCTGTCAAGGCAACAGAGAACATGACAACCTCTGTGTCTGCTAGCATGTCCAACCACTTGCAGTTTTCTCCAAGGTTCTTGGGATGTACTCTTATGAGTTCATACCTGCAAGTGCAATCAGGGGTTCGCAAGGCAGTCATCAATTAACTTTTACCAGGCAGTACAAGTAAACAAAAAGCAGACTGTTGCTAGGTGATGGGCAAGCAACTTCATGGTGAATCACGAGGAATAGAGTAGAAGGCCATCGGTCATCACCATTGACAAACAGAGACCATTTCATATATGGAGTTTTTAACTTAATCATATACATGCAAATTCAGCCACCAAATACTGAAAAAGTTCCCACCACATTTAACGTTGTCAAAAAGGGGAAATATAGCATAAACGGAGCAGGACAACTACCAACCTTAATGATGGGTCATGTTCATATAGATGATGGTCTGTGTTGTCATCCTTCTCTGACTGGGGAAATGAGAATTCCGTGCAAGTGAGACCGTTGGATGATGTGATTCCCTCAGCATACAAGATGTCCATTTCAGAGGGCTCATAATCCGTTCCTGAAACCTCAACAGCCTGCATATAGGAATGTCTTATATTCAGGATCTCAGCATGCTGGAAACCAGGAGATACTGTGACCATAATTGTTCAAGCTCCGAAGTACTGACCAAAAAATGGAGGCAACAAAGTGAGAAAATGCGTGATCCTATCCTCACCTTTTCTAAGAAATAACTGGCAGATCTAGGCAGCATCTGTAATTCATCTCTCCGGTTGTAAGTAGCTTGAATGGCTGCATCCTTCCACAGCTCCTCAACAAATGGGGCATATTCGTGAGAAGCAGCTGGGAAGATAGAATCCATATTACCCGACACCATAACTTTCAGAAGCCAATCAGAGAATGCTCTAAGTCTTGGGGTAATGCCATAAATTGTCATGCCATCTGTCTGACAACTACTGCCTGTTTTAACATAAACTTTGTTAAGCTAATAATGCCACGAATATTTCTCCTGGACTTTATTTTCATACTAATTTTTTATCTTGGGAAAACGCAAAATCTCAAATGAAACTATCACTGTACCTAAAGGAGCAGATTGATCAATGACCTGTCTTTTCTTCATTTCAGCCAAGCTTTCTTCCTCGAATCTTTCGCGGCCCTCCAGAAGTATACCAAGATTGCGATACAAACTACTTTGAATCGTGAGTTTAATATTCTGACGTTCATCCTCTGAGAAAGCAACATCATACAACATCTTCACCTAGAAAAAAATAGCAAATAATTAAGCTGGCCAATTTTACATCCTAGTTATTCCAAAATCAATCATGTGGTGAAGCAAATAAAAATTCAATGTTTGACCATGTCCAAATGCCACATGATTCTTACTTCAAATTAATAAGTGAGAATACGTTAGGAGAAATATCTTAAATTATTTTATGTGCTATTGATCCTATCTTTACAGTTTCCAAGAATAGGTTTCACAACAACAATACAATACTTCATTTTCAAGAAGCATAACTAGATTATCCGTTGCATACCTTGTTTGTATAACAAGGTATACAAGAAGCCCATGAGATTCCCCTAGCTTGCAACCAAAAGTTCTTCATAGAGAACTATGGGCTTCCCTTTTCTAAATTTATCAACACATACCAGCTTCTAAACTATGGGCTCCTCTATTTTGTTCTCTTGATTAGCGCCTCAAATCTATAAACAGTTTACTAATAATATCATAGTTTAACCACATGTACGCGCTACACAGTCTATAACTGCAAAATATACTCCACTTACTAAACAAAAATACTTATTTGGTTCCATGAATTTTATCATATGAAATTCAAAGCTCTGATCCCCATATATTTGTATGCTTTTTTACCATATATTAAAAGTCTGTTTAGTTAGGCTTATTAAGTGCTTATAATCACTCAAAAATGTTTAGAAATTTAAAAAAAATAGTATTTGACAACCTGTTTATATCTTATGTTTATTTTTATAAATAAAAATTTGTTTCTAAGTTATAGGTTGGAGAAGAGTGTTTATGACTTAGTTTTAAATTTAGCAAAATTCTTTTATATCTTTAAAATTATTATAAACTCAAATTTTATATCGTTATTAGTCATTTCACCTGTGTATAAGTCATAAACACTTTACTATCAAAAAAATAATTTTCTATTTAAAAAGTTTTAAGTTCCTTATTCTGAAAAAATCAGAAACACCTTATAAGCTTCCTATTTTAGTGGACTAACCAAACAGCTCCTGAGTCAAAGCTTCAAAAGAAATAACCAATAATAAAATATGTTTAATGGGTACAACTTTTTCAAGTTAAAAAACACAAGTCTTATTCTAAGTAATTGAAATTATAATTAATTATTTTTGAATCAACAAATAAGAACATTAAGCTTTTGTTTCCCAAGTTACTACTCAAACAGATCACAATGGGCCTAAGGAGCAAAATAAGATAATTTAAAATGTGTTTGTGTGCGTGAAATTGAACTACTAATAATCAACTGTTCTAGAGTAAAATGTCAAGCAACAAAGTTTATTTTGGTTTACCTGTTTATACAGGGTACTCGTTCCGGATCTACTACAGCCCACAAGAAGAAGTTTGTGGAGTGATCTATGGTCAACATATCCAACTCCATTAATGAATGAATTCTTTTTCCCGGAATGATTCTCAGGCTCTTTAGGAACTGGTAAGCGCGATAAAGCACAAAATAATTTCGTACTGGTCTGAAAAAGAAAACAAAAGGAAAATATTTTTATATAAATTTAAAGGAAAATAAAAGAAATAAGAAGAAAAAACTATGCTAATGCAAGTCTTTAAACACACCTTCTGCCATATCGGCCCCTTAACATTTTTCTGTCCCTCTTCTTGGCACAACCCATCTGCACTCAGCCAAAAGCTAGTATTTCCAGGACACTGGACTCCTGCGCACTGGAATATTAACAATTTCACAAGTTTACAAGAAAAACAAAGTAAGCATTGGCTACAAAATGAAGAAGCTTTAAACCATGTATTGAACCAAAATTTAGTCATGTTTTGCAGGCATACCTTCAGCATTAGAACCTCAACTTTTGTAATCTCACGACTATTTATCAGTATAGTTGTTTTCCCATTGCTAGCATCTCGTAATATAGAATTCCCAACATTCAGTTGGGGGGTAATAATCTGGCTAGGCTGCTTTCCTTCCTGTTTGAATAAACACACAGTTAAAAGTTAAACCATAATCGTGTGAAGCAGTTTAGGTTTAAAGCCAATGCATCACTGTGCGTGCATGCAGCATAAGGTGGTATATGTTTTGAGATAAGCAGAAGTGCATAGTTAGTTACCTTTCCCCACAGGCCAGATACTTTATCATACCAATAATGTCCCGGTTTGAGCTTCTTTGGTGGATTCGAGCAATTCTCCAACAAAAAAATCTCTTCCTGGCAAAGGGGCTTCTTATTCACAAAAACATGATCAGCTGATAGACGATTCAATTCACATGCAGTCTCAAATATTAGTATCCGTTTAACTTCCAACTCTGGTAGCAACTGTTTTAGCAGACGAGATGATTTTCCCAATGTTCCTCGCATTGACGCTGCCGCAGGGTAACCAATGCAGGTAACACATTTTCTACCTTCAGGCATTGATCCCATCACTCTCAGCACGCAGTTCCTGCAATATTTAGCCCCACAAACAATGCAAGCCTCCTTTTTAGTGAACCTATTCCCTTTCAAGCATCTATAGCATGATGACCCTTTCTTCACTGTGATTTCTTGCCGAGCAAAGGCTTGCGCCTCAGCGCCACCAATAGAAATCTCATCAAATACATCTCTGGACTCCGAATCTGCGGAATTTACAGCTGATGATGACCTTTCATTAATGGAAGGACCTCCACTATTGAAATCATCACCAACATCATCCCCGATAGTAGAAGAAATCCTGGAGGTAAGACCCTTAGAGCTGAGCGATGATTCCGCCAAATCCCAGTTGGCAGGGTTTAAGTAATGCTGGAAGTCTACGCTGTCCTTGCGGTCATCATCAGGCAACCTCAACCTGCCGGAGATTTCCGACGACTCTTGTGAGTTATCACACCTGCTGTCGGTAAAACACGCAGTCCCGGAGCTTTCAGGTCCATCAGACAGTTCAGGAGCACACCCATGTTTGGCGCCTAAATATGCTCCAGGACTGTCAACTACTTCATCAATGGTGGTGTTTGAACATGTTACGGTTCTGCCGCCGCGGCAACCCAACCGGGCCGAATGAGATCGCTCAACAACCGCCGATTCTGTCTCCTTGGGTAACTTATCATTACGACCCCTCGCTATTGGCTGGACAACCGGTAGCGACAACTCTTTGGATTTGGACTCGGGAGTAGCTGCTGTGGCAGCAATGGGAACCCAGGTAACATCAATTGGAAACACACGTGGAACATCGTACGACACCGGAGGACCACAGTACTCCAGCGCGAACGAGTACTCGAGGTTGTCATCGGATTCCTCGAGGTTTTGAGGCACAACAACAGGCTGTTTTTTTCTCAGGAGCCCAGCCATCTCCTTCCTACTCCTAGCTATGCCTTCACGACCATTCAACACCGCCGCCGCCACCACCACCACCAACAACAACAATAATAATAATGATAATTCCCTTTTCGATCCTTTTTCAAAAAAACATAAATAAATTTGATAATCCCCTTTTCGACCCCCGGGGGAAAGAAAAGATCATCAACAACGATGACGACAATAATGCTTCAACTAACCTTAACAAAGAACTCGAATCCTCAGAAACCTTAAAAAGCAACATACCCGTGAAGCGTTTCCGTTTCTGAAATCCTGGTATTCAACAAATTCCTAGAAATTAAAGGATTGAGCCTGACCATATTGATAGGCCAAATTGTGGGAACAAGCGTGAGGATTGAAAATGGCGGCACTGATGCAGTATATATATATATATATATATATATGTATATATATGTATATTTATATATATGTATATGTATATATATGTATGTGTGAGAATTGTGAAAGAAGAAGAAGAAGAAGAAGAAGAAGAAGCAGCAAAGAAAGAGAGGGAGGGAAAGTGGTGTTGGCTGAAGAGAGTCTTCTCTTACTAGTAAACGATGGAGACTAATGAGCGCGTTGAAACATGTATATATATTTATATATGTGCGTGTGCGTACTCATTCTTGTTGTTGCCCGGTCTTGCCGGGATATTGCTTGGAACAGCGTAGTGGTAGTGTGGACTGATGGAGCAAGACTCCTTCAACGGTTGACTAAACTAAACTGAAAGAAAGTATCGTGTGAGGGCGATGAACATCGGTGATCCTACACTAATCCGCCCCGTTCCGTCCACTTGCGAAAAATTCTGGTAAAACTGTCAAACCATATCACTTAACCATCAAAATTAACCATCACTAATTCCTTAACCATTAGCATATAAATAATAATAATATTTATATATACTTATAATATAACATATAATAATAATAATTATTATTATTATTATTATTATTAAAGAGTATATGATTTATTTTAAAAATAATTATTATTATTTTATATAATTATATTAGAATAAAAACTAAATATACGATTAATATTTTAATATAAAATATAAATTAATTTGATTCAAAATTAATTTTAAAATTATATATTAGTCCATACTAATATACTATATCATTATAAATTATATCACTTTCTTATATTTTATATGTTTGTATTTTATATTAAAACATTACTACTATTTTTAATAAATATTTATTTTTATTTAAATATAAATATAAATACTTTGTAAGTAATATTATTTTTAAAATAAAATATTTATTCATTATTATTAGTAGTAGTAGTAGTAATGGTACTATTTTTGCTACTAATATTATTTATATATTAGATTTTAAGTATATACACTAATTATGTAAACATACTAAATAATATTTATTTATGATATATAATCGTTATCGACAAACTTTTTAATATCAATTATTGTCATACCCTCAACTCTTGGAGACCCGAAATCGGGCACGTTAATACCCCTTACCCACACCTGAGGGCCAGGGATTAATAACTAGCATCAAAAGGGGCACACCACAGGTGTTACCCAAATGCACCTATACAATCATACAATAAGAGTATTCCCGTAAAATCTCAAAACCATGCAACCGAATGAAATATCAAATAAAATATCATCATAGTATAGCATATATTTCATGCAAAACAATATAACAGTCATGGACCTATGTCTGGGAAGAAAATACAATAATCATACAAAACAGTCAAAATGGACATAGTCTCATACATCAACAAGGGTTGGTCTGCTCGATCTTCTCGACTACAAACCCTAACGCTACCTCTTGCTTGAACCTGAAAGTCAAAACAATAATATAGGGTGAGCACAAGGCTCAGTAGGTAACATACAATACACTACCCATGTATACATGTGCCAATGAATGCATAACCACACAATAATGTACAGAGTGTCCTATGCAATACCAACGAAAGCATAAACACATACAGTAGCATCCACACAACATAATACCATGCAATACAAACAAAAGCATAAACACACAAGATCCACACAATCAAGTCATACAAACTTTACAATTTAACCGATCAGCACAGAGCAAGACTCTTACAGCCTACCTGCCACGGTGGAAACATAGCATAAAAGCAACCACCCGTGGGACCTTCTGCTATCAACCAGCCATATAAGGGACCTCGGCTCCAAGCTAGCCCTATATGCGACCTTGGTTGACCAGCCCATAATCAACAAATCAACTCAAGTATGACATTAGGATTTCACAACACTCCCTCTGTAATAGAGGTTAGTCACAAATCTATCCTCATGTCTTGACTCAAAAGAGAGAATTTTCGTAGAAGGTGTTTTATTGCAATAAAAAGTCTTGACAATGGTTTCTCATATCATAACTAAGATAACCTGATTTTTGAAGATTTTTCTGAGAGGTTTAACCCCACTTTCCAAGTAGTCACCTCAACCAAAAACTGGATTTTCCCAATATTCAATGCTAATTTCCATTTTTCACATTCTGAAGGAGTAATAATTTGAATCCAAGGTATTTCCTTATTTACATTATAACTTAAGTTACTTAAATGTGGAGAGGCATAAAGATTTACAATCTAAATAGTCCTTTAGAATTGGAATTGTACTACGGAACTGCACTACGGAGCTGCGGACTCGAAGACTCGAAGCTCTGACCTTGATCCTTCGACCTTTGACCTTCGAACTTCAAACCTCGAACCAGCCGACACTTCGACTTGACGACACTTCAACCCTTCGAACCTCAACGTGTCAAGGGTACTGTTTATCGTCGTTTTAGCCTGTTCTTCATCTGTAATCGACCCAACGATCCCCAAACGCTCACAAACTACAATTTATATTACATAAAGCATCCTAAACGCCTCTAAACCGCACACTAACCACAAATATATATATATATATATATATATATATATATATATATATATATATATATATATATAAATTACCATTCTAAATCTAGGTACAGATTTTCATAGTTGACTTCTCAACCTTCATGAAATACCCAATTTATCAAACCCCTAGATCACATAAATACATATTTACAACTATATATTAGATCTTAACCCTATTTTTACATACTTAAATTGTCAGATCTAACTCAAAATTGGGTTTCCCCCAAAACTTAAGGTTCATGCTAAAGTTTACAGATTATGCTCAAATCACACATATTGAAAAATAAATCAAAACAAGATATTAGGAACAGCTACTTGGTAAGGATTTACGGATGAATCAACCCCAAAACCCAAGCTTCAAGCTCTAATTCAGCAAGCTCCTCTTCCAAGCTCTCTCTACACTCTCTTTTTCACTTCAACGTGAAACACAAATGAAACTCGCTAAGAGTCTCTCTCTTTTTCTCCCCTATTTATATTTTCTACTAATTCTTTAATTAATAAACACTCAAAATTACATAACTAGCCTTTTGGGGTCCCGAACTCCAAATTGGACCCAGCTACAGCCAAAACGTTCATATCACTAAGCACGATACCAAAACAACATCTTCATTACCAAATAAAGACTACCTCATAAATCAATCCAAACACAGGTCTCTACATCCTCTCCACCTTAGGACTTTTCGTCCTCGAAAAGTCCTAACATAGGTACCGAAAGGGCGTTGCAGAGGTGTTATTCATTCCCTACACGTAACCAACCCCCAAACCCTTATCTGGTAATATAGATCACCCACATTTTAGGTGACCAACTGCACCCCCAATTAACAATTGGTGACAACTCCGTACATTTTATCATTTGGTTGCGACCTGGACGCAAACCGATGATGACAAACATAATAAAGAAATTGTACCCCCCCCCCCCCCCCCTAAACCCTCAAAACCCAAGACCCCCCCCCCTATTGAAATTTTATACACGGCATCCTAAGAGGTGGAACCTTCATCTAGAGGTGTTTAATTGAAATTTTAAGCAATAAAAAAATTACATACCCTTAATTTCCGCCATATTTCTTCTCCTCCGTGAATCCCCCCAACCCCAAACCAGCTTCTAAAAGTCCCGTGCACCGGCGGTCCACGACGTCCCGTCCCACGTTCAGGTGCTAGCACGAGCTAGAGACTCCTCGAATCGTCCGTTTGATCAACCTATTCCTCCACTCCCCAGCTACTACCCAAACACGCTTGTTTCCCCTTTCGCCACTTAAACAACGGAGAAAGGGAGAAGGAGAGAAGTGGGAGAATGAGTTCTTTGTTCTCCAAAGCACCCAAAAAAATTATCCCACGAATTTCCTCTCACTCCCCTTAATAATATATGCCAAAGTCACCGTTATTAATAAAATAATACTTTTATTTTATTTATTTTGTTTTATTAGCCACCCATTTTCAAACCTAGGATGTAACCCTTTTAAAAATAGGCCCTAATAAACCAAAAAATGGGCCACTCATGTTTTACATGGTGTGACATATGTCCCCTCTCCCCTCTCCTCGGGGGGGCCCCCCCCCCCCCCGCCGGGCCCCCCCCCCAAAAACCTAGCCGAAAAATAAACTGGCAGTTCGACCGTAACTCCTGAACTCGGATATGCCCTCGAAATTCCTAAACGATGATCCAATCACTTATTCGCTCGAATAGTGATTTTGAGTCAATTAACCCGCCCCCCCCCCCCCCCCCCCCCCCCCCCGTTCACCCCCTATGGACCTACCAAATACACTATTGTGTACCCTTGACCCCCGGTTCCACCTTAATGGCTATGGTCCCCCCCGCCCGGCAAAACAACATCTTCATTACCAAATAAAGACTACCTCATAAATCAATCCAAAGCTCACCCATATACCCCACCTTTTTATTTCCCACCCAAAAACCCCCAAAACCAAAAAAACCCCATCCCCCCAATTTCCCATCATTTTTTTCCTTACTTCCCCCCCCCCCCCCCCCGTTGTCCGGAACACCAGGCCATGGTTTCAGTCTAGCATCAAGTCAAAGGCCATCGATGCATCTTCCATAACTTGAAAGGACAAACCTCTCTTGACCCATTGTTATTGTCATACCGAAAAGTCCTAACATAGCTACCTCGCCACGAGCATCATGTCTGGTTTCACAGTACAAAGTATGTGATCTGGTGTTATACAAATGGTCCCAAGTCAAGGACCAATACACAACCCTTTCAAACCCTTATCGATCTTCATGATCTCCCAAACTTGGAGATCACCAAGCAACATTTTATAGAAAGTGTCTCAACTTATAGCCAACCCCCAATTAATTGTGGCAATCAGAAAGATGTCTAGACCATGGGACATATAGTTTAAGATATTGTCATAACTCCATAGGTTCTCATTATCGGGGACTATTATATCGATTGATGTTGTACTATGGACATTATCGTGTATGTGAACGCGGAAGTATAATAAACATACGATGATAAATATATAAACACATAATGTATAAATACAACGAAATCCCAAGATATACATGTCAAGCCACACCAAGAAATCACATAATTCAAGCTAAAACATGAAGAAAATTACATAGCGTATGAGAAAAAACAAGAAAAATTCCAAAAGAAAACCTAGAATTATGTAAAGAGAACAAGAAGCGCACGGTAGAGAGAGAAAGAACGAAAAATCACTGATTGCAAATATGAAAGGACAGATGTAGTGTTAGGCAAAAAGGGCTGGATCGACGACTTAGGTGAGTGGTTGTTCAAAGGTAGATATGCTATATTTCCAAGAGTAGGATGAACGGTAAAGAAGATAGTTTGACATAGGGTGTGGGGTGAAAAATCATTTTAAAACCAATAAGGTAGAGTTTGTGATTATTTTAGTCAAAAATCAATTTAAATTGATTCTCCCAAATAAGGTAATGTTTTAAAACATGATATATGAGAGAATAGATATTACTTTATGCAGGGTATATTCGTTCTCACGGTAAGATTGCATTCCCCTCCATTTTGTCTACCAAACATAGGAATGAGAATAAATTCCATTTCATTACATTCTCGTGTACCAAACGTGCCCTAAAGGTTAAATTAGTCCAGTCTATGACTTTTTTGTATTAAACATATTGAAAAAATAATACAATCAGGTTGAAATATTTGTTTTATCTGTTTTCAAAACAAATATGTCCATAATTGCCATGCAAAGCATTATATGTTAATGAATGAAAAAATAATTTTTGATTGGATGCATTAATCAAATTAAAAAACTAGACTGGCATAGTAGGTACATAAATACAAAAACATCCTGGTTAGTATATTAGTATTTATACGTGCCAAGAAGGATGTTTTTATATTTATGCACCTCTCATTTCAATTTGATTTTCTAATTCGGTTAAATCATTCAATTGAAAATCAGTATTCTTAAAGAATTATTTCATGGTTTATGCTTAGTATAAGAAATATTACTATATATATATATATATATATATATATATATATATATAGAGAGAGAGAGAGAGAGAGAGAGAGAGAGAGAGAAGAACAACTTGATAAGATTAATATGAAAATTAATTCACTTAAAAAGTAAAAGATTTTAATTACTCTAATTTAAAGTTTATATGCCAAATTATTTTTACTCATGAAATTTAAAATTCAATTGTTATTCTTCAAAGTTTAAGAAATAAATTTAAAGGTTTAATTATGTTTTTTAAATTACTATCAACTAATCACTATTTCTTAATTTTATATATACAAAAATTATTAATATTATTATGTATTATATATTATCTTGTTTGTCTTTGCTAGGTGACGTTTTGAAAAGGCACGCAAATTTTATATAGCTAATAATTTTAGTCACACCATGTGATCTTTTACTATTTTGGTAATTTATCGATATTTATTTCAAAAATCAATTATTATATTGACTATTATTCATGTACTAATAAAACGATCCAGTAGTTGGTGTTTGCACAAATTCAATTGGAATAAAGTAATTAATAAATAAATTTTATTTATTTATTTATTTATTACTTTCTTCCAATTAAATTTGAGCATAAACCAATTGTTGGATTATTGTAAAATATTATAGGCATATTTATCAATATATGTATATTTAATCTAACGGTAGATTTTAAAAATAAATATCGATAAGATATCAAAATAATAATAAAAATCACACGGTAGGATAAAAAATCATTAACTACACCGAACCCATGCACCTTTCAAAAGTATCATACATTTAAAATATAACTACATAACTATATATAATGGGTTATTATAAAAAATTGGTTATGAGTATATCATGCTTAAGTTACATACCTAACTAAATCAATTATTGATTTTTCAATGTATAATTGCTAATTTTTATTTTTTTCTTTTAAAGTTTATTTGAATGATAATATTTTATTAGTCTTAAATAATAATATACTTTTCCCAACAGTATGCATTCATTCATTGGACTTAATAAATTATAATCAAATTTACTATTTAATGTATCTTGTGTCAATATAACATTTCTAAATAGTAAGAGTATATCTAACACATCAATAAAATCAAAATCAAAATGAATATTTAACTAAAAACTATCTCCAATGCATTAGTTAAATATATAGCTAAAACAATAAAAAAAATCAAATTTGACTTTTGCTTTAACTGAAAATGTCATGTCATCAAATAATGACAGTTTTCAAATCTATCCTATACCATCTCTAATGCATCATCCCCCTCCACAACTCCCTCCCTCTGCGTCACTCTTCCCCTCCTTTACGACCCCATAATGCGTCACTTTGGTGTGCATTTCCCCTCCTCCACAACCTTGTCCCCTCTACATCATCCCCCCTCTATAGATCTCTCCTCTCCTTCCCGTGTCACCCCCCCCCCCCCCCCGCTTCGCCCTCCCTCCCCAGCAATGAACCCATCCATGGCCTCCTCCTCGTTTGTCACCCCTCCTCTATAGGCCCGTCCCCTCTGTACTGTCCCCCATCTATAGATCTCCCCTCCTCCCCGCGTGTCGCCCAACCCTTCCTCCCAAGCAGTGAACCCATGCCTCCTCGCTCCTCCTACATCACCCCCTCCCCAGTGGCAAATCTAGCGTCCTCCTTCCTTAAAGCAAATTCCTAACCATTAGGGATTTGAAATTTTAGAATATATAGGGTAAGGGTAAATTGAAAAAAATAATTATTAAACAAAAAATTAGAGGGTGCATCATTGGAGTACTATTAGTTAAAGTCTCACGATAGTAAACTAAATATAACTTTAGATAGTCAATTTAGTTTGCTAGTGTTGGAAATACTCTAATACGAATATTAATTAAGGTCGGCTCAAAACAAAATCGTACAAATTATTTATAATACTTCATTAATATGTTTAATTACTACTTAATTTATTATCTTTCATTCGCATACATATTATATAAAGAAGAGATATCATTGCTCTCATTATTCATGTAAAATAAATAAGTTAGCCTTTATAAAATAATAATAAATAACTATTCACATATTAATATTCAAATATAAATTAAATATTTGAATAATATTATCCAAATATAACTATTTCTCAGAATTATTTAAACATAATACAAGACTAAAATATTATTATTTGAACATAAATTTAATGTTGAGAAATTTATTTTCAAACAAATAGTGTTTGAAAAATAATATTATAACATATTCAAATAATGATATTCAAATATTTTATTTATATTTTAATATTATTCAAATAAAATTAAAAATATTTAAAAAAATATTTTCATAATTTTACTAATTAAAAAAATAATCATTACATGAATCGTGGGACTTATTTTCCCTTGTCCATAAAAAAAGATATGAAGGGTAAAACTGTCTTTAAGGTGCCGATTGGAGTTCTACCTTGGTGTGGCGACGTAGATGATTTGGGCTGGTTTCCGCAGTCAACGAGATCGGCGTCGGTCACACGTTCGATTACCACTAGCTGGACCACTACTTTGTCGTTAACGTGTTCCCATACATACCTTGTGTTTGAAAAAAAAAATGAAGCCATTTGCAATCTGCCACCTTTTTTCAACCCTTTTTTTATTTTATGGGAGCATTAGTATAAATATTTTATGGAATTTGACAATTCGTCCATTTTTGGCAGGTATAAGAAAGATGTTTTTATATATAAAAGGAGTTTTGGTGTTATTTTTATTTTTTAATGTTTATATTTATAATGAAAATTGATTAATTAATATTAGTTTATATCAGCGAAAGATGGCCCTTAATATATAATAATATATATTATAAATTTATAATATTAAGCATGTATTCAAAATTTATAATAATGTGATTATAATATGTTAATTAAATTTCAAATATTCTTTATCCTCGTTTATTTAAAATTTTAATATTAAACATGCGATCTAAATTTGTAATATTATAAAATTTAATTAAATTTTGTCCAATGACTTTAATATTCTTTATCTTAAACTTAGTTAGAGTATTTCTTTAGTAAATATTAATTATCCATTTTTTCCACATTAAATAATAGATTAAAAATTTTATTGATTATTTTAATAAAATATTAATTTTAAAAAGTTTTAATATAATAATAGTGGTTGTAAAATCGTGTTGAGGTGTGGTTAGTGTTGTCCATTAACCCACCTATGTTATTTTTATAGGCTACATTTGATAGAATGGTATTATTTTTGAAAGCAAATTTATTTTTAAAAATAGTAAATTAAATAATTTAAAAGTATTTATGAGTGATATAATTTATTTGGAATAATAATTTTTAAAAATAATATTATTTTAAAAAATAATTTTACTGAACCAAACAATTGCCTCCATGAAGTCATAGTTTAGATATGCGTAATTGACATTCTACGTTAGCGGTCTTAACTCGTAGTTGAATAGTGAAGAAATAATTTTTTGACTTGAGATGTAACCCTAGCAAACCAAATTATATATATTCATCACTCATTGATTTCAAAGTAGTTGGAATCAAACAATAAAGACCCAATTTAAGTCACGATTAACTCCAATCTAGTGTCTTGTTTAATTTGACGAATTTTTAGATGAACAAATTAGACTAGATTTTACATTGCAAGAAAGAATATTTTATGACTACGGGCATTAGAATTTGTTTCAATTGGCGATCACATGAGAAACATGCTAGGTGTATTACATTACAAACTTGATATTAACACTGCCTTTAACCACGTATCTAAAGTTGTTTAGTCGAACCCACAAGTCAACAATTGAGGAGTTTGAGCTGACCAACATGTCATTTAGGATTCTAATCATGACCTCAATTACTGTCCTTGTCTGTTCGAGTTAATGTCAAAGAACTTCATGTTCGGTATGTGATTGCCCGTAAAGAGGTACATAATTGTGGTTATGGAGAGCCAACATCCTTTAGTTTAAGCCAATGGAAAACTCAGTTGTTGGCATTGGCAATAAGATTACCAAATTTGCCCCTATTACTACCTCTACAATATGATTATATCGTTGTTGTAGCAAAGAAGATGGAAGCAACGACACAACGGGACGAAGAAAATGACAACAATGAAACCCTTAAAATCTCATATCAGTTTTGGTCAAAGGAGACAAAAAAGACGACAACGATTGCAAGGCAGATTAGTAAAAGCATAATTGGGCGGAGTTGTGGTTAATGCCAACGAGGACTCTACAGGATGATTACGACAATATTAAAATAATTAAAAATAAGATTTAGCTAGTGAAATTTCGTTCAACAAATTTAACCAATTATTTTGTTAAAAGTCAAATTTACTATAGCTTTATTGAGTCCATTGTGGGAGTGTTTTCTACAGTTTAGCTATTCTTTTGTTATATTATAGTCTTGTTAAGTCGGTCATGTCTCCAATTCTAAAGGAAGGAACCGAACATGTGATTTCCCTATGCCTATATCTAAAGGGTTAGAGGATTGATGACAAATACCTATATGAGACTTACATAATAGGTATATTATCTCATTTGCCCTGTATAATCATACAAACGTATACATATATACATTCCTAATGACAAGCAAAAATTTAGAATATTAATTTAATAAATTCACTCACAATAACATACTTAGTTTAGTACAACTACCCACAGTATGAAAGAAACCGTAGCAAAACAATTGATTTTTTGTTTGGGATGGTAGCAATTGAGATAATCTTGAAATGGTTTAAAATCGTCTTAAATACTGATTTGGTATAAAATTGTATCTCTGTTAGGAACGATTTTGTGTCCATCTAAATGGCTCTCTTTTTTATGGAGTGATTGGTGCTCTTATTAGTCATATATTATAATATTAGTTTAATATTATTTAAATTTATAATAAAAATTAGTTAATTCATATTAACATTATTTAAAAATTTTCTTATTATTATTATTTGGTTTACCTGATTAATATTAGTTTAAATCTTAAAATTTTAATCGTTATATAATTTTTTATAAATTAAAAAATATACATAATTATTGACTTTTGCTATATTATCAATGATATATTAGTCATTCATAATGTAAAATAATACCAATTTGGGTATTAATCATAGGGTCGTGCTACATTCAAGTTATTTTACGCAAGCCTTTTGCTCATGACGTAACAATATCTTATTGATTCTAATCAAATTATAGGCATACCTAGCTAATCAAATTACGGGTTGGCCTGATCAAATCACTAGGCTAGTGCAATGATGCCATATCATCAATACACGGGAGACTTATTCAAAAATAACTTATATATAACATTTCCTTTAATTGTAATCTCACATTTAATAGTATAATTAATTATTTCACACTATTAATTAGTCTCATGTGATTAAATATTTTATGTGTTGTATAATAGGTTCCTAGACCAAACTTTTGTATTGGCATGCAAACAAGTATGAGGCATCCCTATGTTCACACCATCCGCTCGCATCTTATTATCGTTTTTTATTGGATTTGTTCATATTAATAATTTTAGCTTAAATCAATTTTTCTTTATCATTTTTAATAGAAAAAATTATCAAAAATGATTTAATTTTACAACAATAAATACCATTCAAAAATATCAAAAATCACAAACAATAGTTAAATAATAATATTTAAAATATTATAAATTATAAATAAAAATTATTAAAATTAGGCGGAGCGGGGTACCCTGCTACCTATTACCGCTCCTTGTCCCCGCCTAAACGAGGTGTCAAGTTTAAAAACCGCACCCCACTCTTGCCTGAGTGGGGTAACCCACCCCGCATAGCGGGGGCAGATAACGGGCGGGGTAGCGGGTATCCATTGCCCATCCCTAGCCCGTTGTATTCATTCTAACCCGTTTCAATATATTTCAACTGGTAATCTTGTCTTGGTCGGAATGCCTTTAGGTCTTTGGTATTAAGTTCTTTTCTTTTTTGACTTTTAAATTATATTATGTTATACATTATGACTTTAATTATACTTCTTGAAAAAACATATTAATTAAAACATTGTATTATTTTATATTATTTCTCTTATCAATATAATATTAAAACCTAAGGAGTTGTTTGGTACGTGTTTTGATTTATGTATTATGTTTTCTAAAATTTTGGAGTTTGTGTTAAATTCTTAATTTTGAAAACAATTTCTATTTGATACGAGAGATAAATGTGTTTTTTAAAAAATGTATTTTTTTAAAATCATATTCCATCAAAATTGGGGGAAAAATATAGTGGACCTATGTAAGAGCAACTTCAACAACAATGGATCAATTTGACATTATTGTTGGGAGGCTGCTTCTACTTATTTATAAGCAAAAGCAGTAAAAGATGTTTGATAAAATTTTTTAAAATACGTATAAAAAGTTTCTTTCCTCAAAAGCATAAGCAATTCAAGGGTTATTTTAAAAGCTACTTTTTAAAGAAGTAATTTTTAAAAAATAAAAGTAACAATAATATCCTTACTTTCTTCATCCTTCATCATCTTCTATGAATTGGGGGGGGGGGGGGGGGGGGAGGGGATTGGGTGGCAACATGGGTGGTGCGGGATGAGGATGGATGAGGGGGGTGGCCCAAGTGGGCGACATGGGATGAGGGAGGCGGAGTTGACAGAGGGGGCCGTGGGATGGGGAGGGGAGAGGGGTTGAGTTTTTTTAAAATTATAATATAATTAAAAAAGATATTTATGTTTTTTACATCTTCACAATACTTTTATTTTTAATTTATCAAATACTTATTACTTGCTTTTAAAATTATATTTTATCAAACACTCACCTGCTTATTTTTACAGTAACTTGTTTTTTCAGCACAGCTAAAAGCGGTTTTTTTTAAAGTATAATATTACCAAACTAAGTTAATATGTATTTTTTTTCTCCAAAATTTATTTAGATGTAAAGATAAATTTTTTACTCTCAACTACAACAATCATCTTTATTTTAACTTTATTTATTAAAATAATAAAACAATCAACGAGGAATGAGAGAGGAAAGAGGAAAGAGGAAAGAGATAGAAAAAATAATATAATATATCATAGAGAATGAATAGTAACTTTTATTTAAAAAAAGTCACTATAATAAATTTTATTTGTAGAAAATGAGACAAATAGATTATTTGAATACTAAAAATTTTAATCCCTTAATTAATAAATTTTGTCTTTGGTTACTAACTTTATGTAATTTGCAGCTTATGACTGAATTTCAAATTATTGATTTAATGTAACTCAACTTTCACTTTTGTTCATTACCGTCACATAGACCCGGTCAATCATTAAAAACATTTCAATTTAATTTTAAATCAAATTTATTTCGAGAAATTTCAAATATCATATAAACATATAGAAATACCACTTAAACCGAACACTTGGCCAATTTACGCTTTGAATTGGTGAAATGAAAATTTTATTAAATTATAATTAACATAATTAAATTGGGAAAATTCAAATTTTGGAAAAATTTGTTCAATTTAGGATATAATTCAATAAAATTTTAACATAAGAAATATTTAAAGTTAGATTTATTGATGATAAGGCTAATTTGCATTTTTATATGTTATATACGATTTTTGAAACTTATTGATATAAATTAAGCCTAAAACTAATGATTTTGAACTAATTAACGGGCAATTGATGATAAAAGGGATGAGGTGATCAATTACAATAAAAAAATATAAGTTATGTAGCTTTAAATTAATAATTTAAATCCCTGCAAATCACGGACAAAGTTCAATGAGCCGAGATAATTTACCCCCTCCCAACTTATCACCATCTCAAAGCTCGTGTTATCTCACCACTCGTACACCAAAAAAGCAAAAAAATAAAATCATGTGGTATACGTTGGCAAAAATTCAAAATTTTGGCAAAATAACATGCACGCAAAGGTAAGCCGATCGGGCTACGCGGTAGACCTGTATGTTTTTACAGGTTTATAAAAATTAATTTATTTATTTATGTGTGAAAACGGGTTATAGCCCATAAGTGGGAGGGTGTATCGGTCGTTTTGTATATAATTTTTAAATCAAATTAATGATATTTAATTTAAAAAAAATTAAATCAAAATCAATTAATAAATGTTAAAAATCATCGGTCTTGGTTTGTTTCGGTATATAAAAATTCGGTTCGATTTATCGGTTTGAATCGATTTTTAAATTTTAATGTCAAATAAAAAAATACATTTATTTTAATTCTTAAACATCATCACCAATCGGCCAGGTTTATGACTCTACGAGTAGATCCGACAGTGATAAGTGAGAATTGAGAAATAGGAATGTCAACCTTTGACCTTTCTACTTCGAAAAAGCGTAAAACTAAGGGATGTATGAGAATTGGGAAACGGAAAGTGTCAATGTGCCGAAGTGTTAACGTCTGTTCGATTGGTTCGATTAATCAAACTCTCAAAACCGTGAACCAAACCAATAACATCGGTTCTCCAAAAATAAAAACCAAATAAACCAATATAATTTTAAAAACCAGCTTTTTCGGTCCAAACAGTTTGGTTCGGTTCTTGATCACCCCTACCCGTAAGTCACAAGGTAAGGTGAGCTGAGTCAGCGGACTAGTTTTATTTATTTTTGATTTATTTTATTATTTTATTAAAATTTTGCATAAAATACTGATATTTTGTAAGTTTAATCATCTTCATAGTTATTTAAATGTCATGTTTTACTCATGAGAACTAGAATAATAAAAAACTTGATATAAGTAAGATATTTAAAGAAAAAATATTTAAAAATTAAAACAGGCCAGCTAACAGCTGGGCCAAGCCTAAAAATTGTGATCTGTATAAAAACAAAATTAAACCGGCACAATCCATTTATCTAAGCCCATACAAGCTGGGCCCGGCCTACCCATTTAACATTTCTATGTACATTGTTAGAGACTATAATGAGATAAATTAAGTATACCAATGGGTGCAATTTTATATAATTATATATATATGGGCCCAATACAATTAATTTTGTTTAGCCACTTGGGAGGGATTAACTTGTTTTCTATGTGCTAGCGAGGTTTCACTTGCTTGTGATTTCATGTCATTTAATTATATTTTATGTCATAAATCATATGTCAAAAAATTGAAAAAAAAACCTTTTGAATGTTATTTTAAATTACTTATGCTAGTATTTCAAGGAGTTTCACAACACTTTTTTTTATTCCTATGTGTGCTTATATACCCAAACACACACATTTGACAAATTACACAAGATTAATAGTTTTAATATATTAATTAAGTATTGATTTTCACAAATAATAAAAGAATATAGACATATATAGTAGCAAATGAACATATATGTATATATGTATATATGTATATGTATGTATAATAAGAAACAAGGTTGTCAACATTTGATCCTAGTGGATGGGGTGTTTGTTACAAGGGTAGTTATAGTGGTCAAGGATGCATCCTCAGGTCTAGGACTGCTAATAATACATCCAGTGATGATTGTCAGATTAGAGTTGTGCTAATGGCATCCATGATCCGGAGGTAAGAAGAAGTTTAATATTTGATAAACTTGATTGATTAGATTTTGTTGATTCTTGAAAGAGATGAGTGATTTGGATATGATGTGATAATGATTGAAAAATATGAATGAATAATCATGTTGATAATATGATATGTTACAGTATAATATGAAAAGATATGATGTACATGTGATATGATATGGCGGCATGTTGTGGCATGGTGAAAAATGAAATATATGTGATTGTTAATCTAATTGTGGAACAAGAAGTGGTATGGTAGAATGAATGATTGGATAGTAATTATATTAGTTGTAGGTTTTAACTACTAATACATACTATGTTGCTTGCTATGTTTATGTAATAATATGATGAACTATAATTGATATGATGGATAGTCTCCTCGGTTAAAGCTTGTTTATGATATGTTTTGAGATGCATTTGACCGTACAATTAATGGATATGTGAGTAGTTATTAGAATACTACACTGACACAAACATATATATCTAATATTTAAGATTGTATGTTTTGGTTGGATTATAGCATGACATGAAGTTGTAGGTTACTTAGTAAGCATACAAGTTCACCATTATATTGTTAACTTACTTTTTAGGTATTGGCAAAGATTAGCTGGAGGCTATCCCAAAAGTTGGTTACTAGTAATTTTCTATTTTATGTAATGTTTTATGTTATGCTAATGTAATGACACTTATTGGTTTATCTGTTATGAGGGCAAGGTTCGTAAAAGTGGTATTGGATTAATCATATGTTATTATTAAATGACATTGATTTTTATTGTTTGCATATCATATGATAATGTATAAATATATCTCTATTATATAATGTATATGTAATAAATTTATTTTGAAATAACACTCACTATATAGTTTCTTTTAGATGTTAACTATCAATCTCTTAATTCTTCAGGTGTAAAAATTAAAAGTTACATTCTTAATTTTAAGTCTTATGAAATTTGAAGATGTGATAGTAAACGACTCTAAATTAAATATTTAATTACTAAAATAAGATATACAAAAATGTATCTATAATGTATACACATATCGCCTTATGTTAATTAAAATTTTCTAAGTGTTTGACCCAATAATATTTAAAGCAAAAGGCAAAAGATTTAGTTGTATAAGTTGAAATTTTCATTTTTTTTATAAATAGAGCTGCACTGAAAGTATACTTTCACGTGTAAGATTTTGGGTTGTTAATTATATTAGATGTGATGTATTGAAAGTTTAGATCTGTAGATACTTTAACCATTGTTTACTGATCTTGAATATTAATAGTAATTAAAACTCTTGTGGTATCACTAGCATATACTATATCAGCTAATCAGGGCCGGCCCCAAGGCCAGGCAACCAAGGCCTGGGCCTTGAGCCTCCAAAATTAATAGGGCCCCATTTTTCTAAATAATTTCTTTCCTTTATTTTTTTTTTAAACCTAGCAGGCAGCAGCCGTCGGCAACACACACACACAAACGTTGCTATGCCGACTGCTGCGCCCCTGTCGCTGCAGCATTGCTGTGCCGCGCCCTGCTGCCGCCGACGCCGCTGTGCTACGCGGTGATCTGTGATCGTGAGTCCGTGACAGGTATGTTTAACATTTTTCTCCTCTCCCAATCTCCCGTAATCTCATGATATACTGATATTTTTGATGTATAATGACTATATTTTTGCTTGATGATTTTTCTTGATCTATTTCATTATTCATTTATTTGATCACATTTATTGATATTTATATGGTTTTGTTGCCCGCTGCCTGCATATTGATATTGGAATTTAGCTATAATAAAGTATAGCATAATAAAGTATCAACAGTGATGGGAATAAAGTATCTTATTGCCCATAATATCAGACTAAAAAAAAGGTAGACATATATACTGGATTTAAAATGACTGTTTATATATATATATATATATATATATATATATATATATATATATAAAACAAACATTTTGTAAAGATTGGGTAAAAATGAAACCATTGACAAATGTGCTCAAGATGTAATCAACAAAGAAAAAGAACATTAGAAACAAGTATTATTAAGGATTCTTGCTGTTGTGAAGACTCTTGGTGAAACTAATATGGCATTTTCGTGGGGATAATGAGAAGATTTATCAAAAGTATAATGGAACTTTTTTGAAAATTATTGAAATGATTGCTGAATTTGATCCAGTAATGCATGAGCACCTTCAACGTATCCAAAGAGGTGAGATTCATACTCACTATCTTAGTCATAAGATACAAAATGAATTTATTCAAAGGTTGGCAAATAAGATCAAAAATGTTATTGTTGAAACAGTCAAGAATGCAAAATACTTTCCAGTTATACTTGATTGTACTCCAGACACAAGTCATGAGGAACAAATGTCTCTTGTTATAAGGTGTGTGGATACTTCAACATCTCCAATAGAAATAAAGGAGTTTTTTATAGAATTTTTGAAAGTTGATAATACATCTGGGGAAGGACTTTTTAATGTGCTTTTAAAAGTGATGAAAAATCTTGATCTTGATATTGGGGATATAAGGGGACATGGATATGACAATGACTTTAATATGAGAGGGAAACATAAAGGTGTACAGAAAAGGTTGATTGATGTAAATCCTAGAGCATTATATATACCCTGTGGTTGCCATAGTCTTAACCTTGCACTTTGTGATATGGATAATTGTTGTTTTCAAGCAAAAACATTTTTTGGAGTAGTGCAACGCATTTATGTTTTGTTCTCATCTTCTACAAAGCGGTGGAATATTTTCAAGGATAATGTAAAAGGTCTCAGACTTAAGCCATTGTCATCAACACGATGGGAGAGTCATGTTAAAAGTGTCAAAGCAATAAGGTATCAAGCTCCAGAAATAAGAGATGTTTTACTTTTATTAGCAGATCCGGATGAAGATAATAAAATATTAAGTGAAGCTAAGTCCCTTGTTGAATATGAACTTGAAAATTTTGAGTTCTTGGTTGGTATGATTATTTGGCACAATCTATTGTTTGTTGTTAATACTGTTAGCAAGACTTTTCAAGCTGAAGACATGAATATTGATGTTGCTATATAGCAATTGAGAGGGTTTATTACCTTTTTTGAAAGTTATAGAGAAAATGGATTTGTTGAGGCCATAATTGGAGCTAAGGAAGTTGCATCTACAATGAAAATCCAACCAATATTTCGGGAAAAACGTATCATTCGTAGGAAGAAACATTTTGATAAGAATGTAAGCCAAGAAATGACACAATCTGCAGAAGAATCTTTCAGAGTGAATTACTTTATGTATATTATGGATCAAGGTATTTCTTCACTGAAGAATCGATTTGAGCAGTTTCAATTATATGAGCAAAAGTTTGGATTTTTATTTGATTTGAAGAAGTTAAATTCTATTAGTGATGAATGTTTGAAGACCTATTGTGACAAACTTGAGGAATTTCTTAAATATGAAGAACTTTTTGATATTGATGGTAGAGATTTATTTTTAGAATTGAAGGTCTTGAAAGAACAGTTTCCCAATGAAACGAAGAAACCGATTGATGTATTAAATTATTTGAAAATAATGGATGGTTGTTTTCTTAATGCATATATTGCATATAGGATATTATTAACAATACTAGTCACAGTTGCCTCTAGAGAAAGAAGTTTCTCAAAGTTGAAATTAATCAAATCTTACCTTCGGTCAACAATGTCACAAGAAAGATTAAATGGGCTAGCTCTGTTATCTATTAAAAGTGATTTAACGAAGACTATTAATTATACAGATGTGATTAGTGATTTTGCATCAGAAAATGCAAGAAGAACAAATAAACTCAAATGATTTTTAAGGTAATTTAGCAAATTAAATATTCAATACTATAAATTTATATTTTTTTTATTTTTTGTGATTAACATCTTTTTTTACTTTTGAATTGCAGAAGAAGATGAAATTATCTTTTCAAAAGATTTATTTTACTTATTTATGAAGACAGTAATTTCTATCAGGTATGTTATGTTATCTAGTTTATTTTTTATTATTGTGTATTCTTTTAATTTATGATTTCGATAATAATATATGTTTTAAATTTTGTATTGTTTCTATAATTATAGTAAAATAATAATAGTAATAAAAATTAATAATTTAATATATAAATACAAATATTATTATTATTTTAGAATATAAAAGAAATAAGGATCTCAAACTTAATCACCGCCTTAGGCTCCCTAATGTAATTAAAAAACAGCTAATGTAATTAAGAATAGCGTTATCTAAATTAATGATTATCATTATTATCTTTTGTCTCCGCAGGACAAATTAATTGGCAAAACGGGAGCCACGAATTTGGGTGGTTACTAAATTAAGAGTCCCGTGAGACATGCTAAAACCCGGATATCATTTCATCGCCCATAACCATAATACGGTGGGCTTTTCCTCTCAAGTTGAGCTGGCAGTGTATGATACATATATTGTATTTTATATTTTTCGAGGCTGATCGATAAGAGTTTAATGAATCCAGTCCATACGATACGAGTCTAGCCAAACATGTTTGATAAATTTGTCTATGCGGTTTAACTTATATTACATTATATTTAATATTTAATATGTTAATTTTTTTTTTGAGTTAATTTCAATAAAATAAATTTAATATTTTACATTAAAAGCTGCAAGTTCAAGCTTGACCCAAAACTCCAATTCTCAAAATTTTAAATGAGCTGCCCAAACCTCGCCTGTTACCAACCCTGGCCGAGAACGCCATATTAATTCGCGTCAGACCACGCGGTATCAATTCGTGCAAACGTGGTCGGAATGGTCGGGAAATAATAAAGCTGCGTTTGTTTTTTTTTTTTAAATCGAACTTCTAATTTTTATTTTCTGAATAAAATAATATTTTATACAAATTATAATCTAACAAAATAATTATTTTTCAAAATATATTTAAGTTATTTTCTGTTTTAAAATTTAATTATTTTTTCTTTTTCTTTATCTTTATTACCGGAATCAAACGTTTTTTAAAAACAATTTGTGCGTTCCAATTTGTTTTTAAAACAATTCTTTGAAAAAAACATTTATTACGTAATAAACACTCCTTAAATGATAGAGTACTAATTCACGCTCCAATCATATATATGAAATCTGTCAATCAATGCGTCCGTTCGAAACCTACCACCCTGAGCACCTGCGGGAGCTAACAAATCCCCAAAAAAAAAAAACAAAAAAAACAGTATATTGTTTTTGGATCAATACAAATATTTGTAAAACATTAACTTCAGATTTCCCAAATATCAAAAAGTCAAAAAAATACTTTCCAGCGAATTAAACCACCATACATATATACACATTTTACAGCCGTAATTCATTGAATATCATCATATGTTATTTACATTTACGGCCCTAGGTCAACTTCTAGCTGTTCCATTTCTCTATTTGCTCCTTACACAAAAAAAACACAAAAAAAAAAAAAAAAAAAAAAAACATAAACGAAGCTCTAAAAGTTTGAACACCAGATTGATGACAGAAGAGCTCATCATATTGACCTATGCAATTGCAAAAAACAATGCCTAGCCTTAGCCCAGGCAATAACCACCCTATGAAGTCTCCATAATTTTCACACCCGGTTGTTGCATGGTCGCCTACCAAAAATCAAATCAATAAAATAAGAAATACGTATAAAAAAAAAGGGTTGGCTTGGCTCGCCAATCACCAATCGCCAATGCAATATCTATGGACTTCCACGTGTACGATTGGCGTTCGTTCCCCCGCTCAGATCAACTGTACCCCCTTTCTAAAAAACCAACCACCGGGGATACCGGCGGCGCGTATCCATCAAATGCCGGAATCGGCGTGTACTCCTCCGCCACCCTCCACACCCTGACGGACTTGTCCAAGCTTCCAGTGTACAAAATCCACCGCCGGTCGCACTTCCCAGCTGCCGGGGGCGCGTCCTCCTCCACAGCCAAGCACTTCACCGGCCCGGTGTGCCCCGTGAGCACCGACAACCACGTGTGCATGGCGCCGCTGTCCCTCCGCCACACGCATATGGTCCTATCGGCGGAGCCGCTGAAGACCAGCCTTCCGGCTGCGGCGAGGCAGAGCACCGCCAGCTTGTGGCCTCGGAGGGTGCCTGCGTGGGAGAACTCCGCCTTCTGGCGCTCCCAGAAGTTGACGAGCCCGTCGGAGGATCCACAGTAGAGCCCCGCATCCGCGGAAGCGTTCACGGCTAGGGCCGTCACGGCGTTCTCCTGCTTCAGCAGGAGCTGCACGAGATGGTGCCTCACCCCCTTCCCCTGCATCTCCCTCCGCCACACTTTAACCGTGCCGTCGGCCGCGCCGGTGAACACCAGGTCGTCGAAGCCGGCGACGACGGAGTTGATGGCGTCGTCGTGGGCATCGATGGTCTCCAGGCACTTGGAGTTAGCGATCCTCCACACCTTGAGCGTTTTGTCCCAGGAGCCAGAGTAGAGGAGGGCGGTTTGGGGGTCCAAGCTGAGGCACGAGACGGCGTCGTAGTGCCGGATCCGGAGCACGGTCTTGTGCCTTCGAACCTCCACGTAGTTCTTGGGGTTGATGGAGCTGGCGATGAAGTCCCTGGTGGTGGGGAGGTTCCCGATCCGCTTGTAAACCGCCGGCTTATTCTTGCCCTTGCTGGACCCGATTCTCCATACCCGGATCTTGCCGTCCTGGTGACCCGTGAAGATTTGGTCCCCCAGGATGACGATGGCCTTCACCAGCCCGCTGCTGGATTTGAACCCGGAATACTCGTTGAGCTTCTTCCACACCCGGATGTTCTTGCTGTCGGAGCCGGTGTAGAGCAAGTCGCCGGAGGTGGCCAGCGAGTACACGTGTCCTTGCTCCCGCACGATGGACCCGATGAGCCCGTTTTGCGGCGGCGGCGACGAAGAGGGGTTCAACATCCACGGGGACTTGTCGTACGGCGAGGGCTCGCTCCACGGCGACAGGCTGTACGGCGAAGCCTCGCAGCTCGTAGGCGTCGCTGTGGAGGCGTGCATTAAATCGCTCTCTTCGTCCGCCATCGGGGACAGGGGTCCGGTTTTGAGGATGTCCGCGAATTTAGGCCGTCGAAGGCTTGTGCTTCCTTCGGCCAGAACCGTCCTCCCACCACCACCTCCTCCTCTGTCACCGTTCCTCATCTTATTACACGACAACCTTAACCGTCCAAGACGAACCACCGTCCTAATTAAGTCGACGTTACTTTCCGGAGAAAATGCGAGAAAAGCGAGAAAGGGCGGAGAGATATTCGGGTAACGGAGGGACACAAACAAAGCATCGGTTGGTGAATGGTGACGGAGGAGACGTGGGTGTGTATAAACAAATATACATAAAACAAATATATTATATATACGTGTGTTGTTGTCGTCGTTGTTGTTGTTGTTGTGTGTGTGTGTGTGTGTATATATATATATATATATACGTGTCGAGGAGGGAACGGTGGGTAGGTGTCCAGGGGGGATGGGGGGAGTTGAAGAGCGCGACACGTGTTGGGAGGATAACGTGAGCGATACACGGGAAACCGAGTCAACCGGTAAAAGGATACATGTTTTTGTTGCGAGCCGGCCGACACGTCTCATCGGGAAAAGAAGGGTTGATGGATCGATGTTAAGAAGTGCCACGCGTTGGGAATCATATACGTATGTACATGTAATAAACAGAAACCTGGTGCACCACGAAACCCCCGGTCATGGTGTGCTGGCCCGGTAACGGTTTTATAGGCTTTTTCAGGTTTCTGGTATCGGGGGTTTCTAAGAAGCTTTGAGGAGCGAAGATGAAGGTGCATGCGTGGAACACTGCGCAGGCTCAGACTTCAACTGGGTGTAGTACGTAATTATAAAAAGACCGCGATCCGTGCGTGAATGTGTTATGTAGCCTCCTCTTCCTGGCGTATTGAATTTCGGAGCGTTGAATTGACCACTGGAATGTTCAAATCCCCGCGTACGTAAACTACACCTGAGGGGCTTCATCAAGCGTTTGGGAAACGTGAATATGCAATTTTACACGTGATTCGCAAACGGCGATACTTTATTATATATATATATATATATATATTTACTGTATAGGTAATTCAAGTATTTTTATTGGTTTAATATTATTATTTTAAAAAAAAAATTATTTATAACAATTCAATATCAAAAAGAGTATTTTTGCGTGTATTTCCTACACAAACTACTTGTAAATAAATTTTTATTTTATATATATGAGTGTGTGTAATGGGTCACGTGTCAGATTATTTTAGCAAAAGAAAGTTAGAAAACATGGGGCTTTTTAATTTATACCGGCTGTAGTCTCACAAGTTGTTTTACCGTAAATTCATTTGGGTTAAAATCTTTTTGTTTGTTTTTAGATATATATATATAGTTCCGACAATTGCCTTTGAGCTAGTGTTCCATTTTGTCACATTAATCTTGGTAATGGCAGTGTCTAACAAGTTTCACACGCCTCAAGAAATTAACCAACACAAATGGATAAGCCTGCGCCATATCTAGTTTTTCTTTTCAAATAAAAAAGTTAATGCCAATAATGTTCACAAATGGGATTGAAATCTAATCTATGCGTGGAAGATTCATGCAACGGATGAACCATAATCTATGTACCTACTCGTTTCGAAAGCTTCCGCCGGTATGTGGGTATTTTAGGTATATATAAATGTATATGTATGTATATTCATGTATGTATATATATGTATGTATGTATGTATGCATATATATATATATAAATGTATTTATTTATATATTTATTTATACACACACAGATCACGTCGTCAAAGTAATGAGAATTCTTTCGGGAAAAAAATTATCTTTTGAAGATAAAAATCCTTCACGAAAATCAAAATTTTTGCTAGCTAATGATTTCTATAAAAAAAATTACTGACACAAGTAAATATATAGGCAAAACTTAATTTGTTTGTAAGAGGAGCAAAAAACTAATTTTGCATCGGTTAATTATTTTGTTACATATGGTTTAATGGTTCAACTACGTTACGTGTTTAAAATATATAATAACTACGGATTAATACAGTACTACGTACGTGTACGCACATAACACACCTCTTATTACAACCATGGCATCAACTTTCATTGCTCCAACTTTTACATTTCACCCATTATACAAGGTTTCTCTATAATGATATTATAATTTAGAGATGATTTTAGAGTTTTATTTAAAAAAGTTTATATTATGTTGTCCAAAATAAATTTAAAATAAAAGTTGGAGGGAAAATATTTATATTTAAAGTATTACTATTTATTTTTAAATACCTTTTTTGATATGTGTACATTTTTGATTTATTATAATAAATAAAAGAGATAAAAAATAATAATAATTTAAAAGAATAAAGATATAAATGTAGAATGAGATATGAATGAATAAATAAAATACATCAAATAGTATACTATTTATTCCCCTATAATACACGAATAGAGAATATGAAGCTTGTATGGATGCTCTTAGAGCATCCACACCAACTCTATTTTCTTCATTTCTATTTTAGATTATTTACAGCAAAATTTTAGAGATATTTTAAAAACTATATACATCGGGTTCTCTATTTATATCTATATAAAATAAAATAATATATTTTAAATAATTAATATATCAAATGTAGGAAAAGTGTCATATGTCATATGTCATGATGTAATGAGAAAAGTGCAATCTAAATGATAAATAGTGAATTTCTAAATATAGAGATTCACCATATCAATTATATTTTTAAATTTTAAATTTTACAGTTTGAAGGATCTAATATATTACAGTTTTTATTCAAAACTTTAAAGTTTATCTAAAGTTTAAAAAAAGTTGTATTTTTTAAGTATCTAATGTGAATGTTCTTACTTCTTTCTTGGCAAGTACTGAAAAATTTGAATGATATGGGAAAGCTATAGAAATCTACTTTTCCAGTGCTTGATAGAGACAGGAAATGGTAATGGGTATGGAAAACTACTCTCGATATCTATGTAATATTTTCCATAGCTATGTGCCGTGAAAATGGGCATAAATTAACTGTACAATAATTATGTTTTTCAAGTTTACCCACCAATAGCTTTCAACACAACTTTTACCACATATTTAATAAGGTTAAATTGGTAATTTTTATAATATTACGATTTTTTTAATTTTTTTCATCTCCCAACAAATTTTAAAAACACTACTTTTTATACCTATTTTCCACCCCAATCAATCAATAAACTATTTTTTCCACTATTTTTCTTTCTACCTATTTTCTTTCTATTATTTTTCCATCTCAAATTCTTCCACCTATTTTCTACATGTTACCAAGCAAAGGGTTAGAGTATTGCCAACTCATTAGCTATAGCAAAAGCTATAGCCAAATATGACTAAAATTCTTCTCCAATGGTTTAGGTAAACCAGTGTGTTAACGAGAAATGGTAAAGAACAGTTTAACGGCTATGAATTCTTCGGGAAAAAATTATCTTTTGAAGATAAAAAATTCCTTACCAAAAAAAAATTTTTGCAGTTTCGACACAAGTAAATATATAGGCAAAACTTAATTTGTTTGTAAGAGGAGCAAAAAACTAATTTTGCATCGGTTAATTATTTTGTTACATATGGTTTAATGGTTCAACTAATTTTACGTGTTTAAAATATATAATAACTACGGATTAATAACATAACCCTCCCCCCCCCCCCCCTCCCCCACCTCCGTGCGCCCCCCCCACACACCACCCTTTTTTTCCCCCCCCGCTCTCCTTTTTTTCCCCTTTTTACATTTCACCCATTATACAAGGTTTCTCTATAATGATATTATAATTTAGAGATGATTTTAGAGTTTTATTTAAAAAAAGTTTATATTATGTTGTCCAAAATAAATTTAAAATAAAAGTTGGAGGGAAAATATTTATATTTAAAGTATTACTATTTATTTTTAAATACCTTTTTTGATATGTGTACATTTTTGATTTATTATAATAAATAAAAGAGATAAAAAATAAAATAATTAAAAGAATTTAAAGATAATAAAGATGTTGAAAATATAAAATAGCTATAATGATAATAATAAATTACATATAATTTTATACTATTTATACCCCTATAATACAAATAGAGTATATTAAGCTTGTATGATGCTCTTAGAGCATCCACACCAACTCTATTTTCTTCATTTCTATTTTAGATTATTTACAGCAAAATTTTAGAGATATTTTAAAAACTATATACATCGGGTTCTCTATTTATATCTATATAAAATAAAATAATATATTTTAAATAATTAATATATCAAATGTAGGAAAAGTGTCATATGTCATATGTCATGATGTAATGAGAAAAGTGCAATCTAAATGATAAATAGTGAATTTCTAAATATAGAGATTCACCATATCAATTATATTTTTTAATTTTAAATTTTTCAAAAAAAAAAATATTTTCCATATTTTTAAATTTTAAATTTCATAACTTAAAAAACCATATATTATACTTTTTTATTCAAAACTTTAAAGTTTATCTAAAATTTAAAAATTTAGTTGTATTTTTTTAAGTATCTAATGTGAATGTTCTTACTTCTTTCTTGGCAAGTCTTGAAAAATTTGAATGATATGGGAAAGCTATAGAAATCTACTTTTCCAGTGCTTGATAGAGACAGGAAAAGGTAATGGGTATGGAAAACTACTCTCGATATCTATGTAATATTTTCCATAGCTATGTGCCGTGAAAATGGGCATAAATTAACTGTACAATAATTATGTTTTTCAAGTTTACCCACCAATAGCTTTCAACACAACTTTTACCACATATTTAATAAGGTTAAATTGGTAATTTTTATAATATTACGATTTTTTTTAATTTTTTTTCATCTCCCAACAAATTTTAAAAACACTACTTTTTTTACACCTATTTTCCACCCCAATCAACAATAAACTATTTTTTCTTCTTTTTTTTTTTTACCTATTTTCTTTCTATTATTTTTTCCATCTCAAATTCTTCCACCTATTTTCTACATGTTACCAAGCAAAGGGTTAAAGAAATAAAAAAATAATAAAAAAAAAAAAAACTATAGCCCTATTTTCCCAAAGTGCGGGGGGGGGGGGGGGGCACAGGGGGGGGGGGGGGGCAAATATGACTAAAATTCTTCTCCAATGGTTTAGGTAAACCTTTAGGAAACAAAAGCAAAAACAAAAGCTAAATATTATTTTTTTTTTTGTACTTTTTCTTTCGGCTCCTATCCATAAAAAAAAAAAAAAAAAACATCCAAAAAAAAGATAAAATTCCATATTCATCCTATGTTCTTGTTACCACCCCCCCTTTTTCCTGCCCCCCCCCCCTCTCCTCCCCCCCCCCCCTCTTCCCCCCGGCGGGCCCCCCCCCCCCCCGGCCCCCCCCTCCCTAAGCTCTGGGGGGGGGCCCCCCCCCCGAGATCCCCCGCCTCCTCCTAGTTCTATCCCCCCCCCCCCCCCCCCCCCCCCCCCCCCCCCCCCCCCCCCCCCCCCCCCCATGAGACCTTGGATTTGGAATTTAGGAAATATAGCAAAGGGGTAAATTAGGAAAATAATTATTAAATAAAAAATAGATGATGCACCATTGAGGTATCATTAGTTAAAGTCTTACTATAGCAAGCTAAATATAATTTTAGCTAGTCAATTTAGTTTGATAGCATTAGAGATGCTCTTAATAAGCCTTTAGTCCTATTTCTAAATGTATTTCTACATTAATTGCTAATATTATTAAACAAATAAATAAATTGGTTAAATAAAAATTAAACTTTGTTAGATAAATTTAAATAGAGTTTCCGACCACCCTATAGTATATATTCACAATTTCATCCAACCAACCATCTTTTGAAGCAAAATTATCCTATAAGCAACTTTTTTCTTATTTAAATTGCCTCTTAAGAAAAATGTAAAATTTTTATTTGTATAGGTTTATCATTTATGAATGTGCATGTGAATTTGTATTGTATAAGTTTGAATTAATGAATATAGTTATTGGGAGCATCATGGAGTAGAAATGGAGAATTTTAAGTATAGTTGGCAGTGAATTATATTAAAAATAATAATTATTTATTTAATTAAATTTCTTCCTATAATTATATAAAATTATAAATGATTGCTTATGAAATTTTAAATATTCAAATAATCCTAAGTTGGAGTTATTTTAAAAAATAATAAAGTGATTAGTAATGGGCTTGTCTAAATAAATAAAAAAATATATATTTACTTTCTTTGTATTTTTATCAAAATAATATAATTTTGATTCAGATATTATTTTGATAATACATAATACAGGCATTATTCAAATAAATTTATTTATCTTTTAATTCTTTTCATTTATTTAATGTTTATATAATAGTTAGCTAATTATTGATGAATACATTTATTACATGATGCTCGTTTAAAATTAACCAATGAATTGTTATTTATTTCAATTTATTGCTATTATATAAGTGGAGGTAGTGGGGTCGGATATGGGCGAAGATGGTGACGGAAGAGGACCTAAAGGGCATCCGTCGAGATGTGCGGCGGCGGCTACGTTCCATCATTTTTGTTCGGTCAACTATTTAGTTGGTTTGTATGTGATTGATTTATATATATGGTATGGTATGGGTTTGTATGGTATTGATTTCCAGATTATTTTACTGGGTTAATTTGTACGGCGTCGAGATGTTGTATAGTCAACTATCTATCCATCATCATCATTTGTGCTTATCTGAGCAAGCTAAATGTATATCTACTTGCTTGGTAGCATTCTAAGATATCATTGTAAATATCTTATTATCTTATATTTTAGGCATGTCACTCTAGAAGCATCCACTCCGGTTTATAATTTTTATTTCTAATTTAAGAAATAAATTATATTGATATATTTTATTTATCTTATATATATGTTTTATTGTATATATTTATCTATATTTTTTAAATTTATAATTTTTTATCTCTTCTATTTATTATAACTAATTAAAAATATATATATGTTAATAAATTTAATATAAAAAATAAAGAATGAATGATGATTCTCTGAAGATTTTCTGTTCAATATCTATTTTTACTCTTTAAATTTTATAGTTTAGAGAACCTGAAGAGTATAGTTTTATTAATTTTTTTTTTACTTTTTTATAAATTTAAAATAAAAGTATATTTTAAAGGAACTAGTAAGAATACTCCAAATGCAGCATTAACTAAGAGCATTCTGAATTATTTAGTCAATTTCATCTTCAAACTTTATCAATATTGACTTGAAAATACATTTACTCATTCTATTTAAATTTAATCACTCGTTAGCCATTTATTCTATATATAATAAATTATTATTTATTTTTTTTATTTGAATAATGAAAACCGTTATGTGACATAATAAAAGTTCAAAATATTTTATGTGAATAAAAGTTTATTTATTTATCATTAGCCATTATTTATTTACCTAACTATCACCATAATAAAATTTCAAAATAATTTATGGATGAATAGGAATTTATTATTCATTTTCTATTTATATATCTTAATTTAGAAAATATGATGTAAATAAATTTTTGACAAATATATATATATATATATTCTAAATTATAAGAAAAACTTAATTATATCAAACTATGAATGCTCTACGGAACAATGCTAATAGCTTGGCAGTGCATTAATGTGACACATACCATGTAAACCGTTCTTTTAATTTGTATCTCTTTAAAACCGATTGATACCAATAAATTCTCTTAATTATCTCATAACATATTAAAATAATATTATATATTTATTTTTTATTTTTATTTTTTAATAATTTAATATAAAACTTAAAAAATTGTGAGAAAGGGAGATAAGATATAATTTTCATATATAGTTTTTATAGGACTGAGAATATATATTAAGAAGTGGGAACGCTTGCTTCGGGATAATAAATCAATAAATGGCCTGTGGGCGGTCCCATTGATAAGATGTAAACCGATTTTGTATCATTTGAGTTATCATTATTCCATCCCCACAACTATATATGTATTTAAATGGTTAATCGATTATTGTAAAATAAAAATAATATAATTTAAAATATAATCCGATACAATACTAAGTAATAAGTTTGTCATAAAAAAATTTATTGTCACCGAATTCAACTAAGTAGGCATAATTTTGAGTTTGATTTCAAGAGATAATAGTAATTCTGAATATATATTTTAACATTCCTAAGGATATTAATAATTTTAAATATATATTTTAAACACGACTTTGAATTTTTGACTCTTTTATTTTTGTCTGCCAGTGCTGAAGGCTCGAAATAATGAAACGTCGCACCAGACACAGCAAGACTTGAAATCCTGAATCCGCCAATACACTTACTTACAACACATTCTATCTCCAACTAAATAGAAAATAAACTATATAAACTAAAATAATATACACCTAATGGTTCCAAATCGACCGAAAGTGCAAGGAGCGATGCTAGTAGCTTGGCACCGGGTTGATGGGGCACATACCACATAAGCCGTTTGTTTGTTATTTGTTTTAAATTTTTTGTCTTTTAAAACCGACCGATACGCATGTGCCGCACCATACCGGAACGCGACCTGGTGTTACATTTCAAAACCTTTTACAGCACCCTGCTTGACACGCACGGTCGATGGGCAGTGACAATATTTGGACTGTGCATAGCATTAATTAGGGCGGTTCTGAATAGAAGATGATGGGTCGAGACTCGAGAGAGATAGAGATAGGGACGCTTTCTCTTAGCTCTTGTAATACTAATTACTTGAAAATGTACGAGCACAATGCAATTTGATATGAGTAGTTGAATTTTAATTCAACTGTTTATATTTGAGTTTTTCATTTCTAATGCACTTTTGAGATGCGCCGCCATTAGATTTTTGATCCGATAGTTCATATATTCACTAATGTAATGTGTTGTTGTACTGTTTTAAATATGGACGGTCGGGCCGGATCCAAATTTCAACTGCACACGCATGCATGCATTGAGGTTCACGGCGACATGACGTGAACTACAAGGCACGTGATCCAATCGTACGTGATCTACGAGTCCCCGTATCTGGCGTCACTCGCAACACTAGCTAGTGGCCACAAATCGGCTCCCTCACCTAGCTGAACTGAAGTTAGATTAGATGACCAAATTAACTCTACGTCTCTACCTGATGACGTGAGGGCATTTCCTTTCTAATGTATCAAATCTGACAAAACATGGGATATGTAATATATTAATATATATATATATATAGGCAAACTATAAGAAGCCGATCTTATGTTTTCTTTAATTTTATATATATGTGTAAATATCAAAATTGTATTTGCAATTATTATCAACATATAATTTACTTTATAAATAAATAATGAAATACAGGCCATGCTCCTTCAAGCGGCCTATTAGCTCAGTTGGTTAGAGCGTCGTGCTAATAACGCGAAGGTCGCAGGTTCGAAACCTGCATGGGCCATTTATTTTCCGTACCAGTTTTTGTTTCCTAAGGTTTTTTGATAGACATTTATGTATTATTATGGTTTTAGCCCACCAGTTTACTGGGCTATGTAATGTAAGGCCCAGGTCATGTGGCGCACCATAAGCCCTACTACTTAAAGCCGAGACTACTAATACTCGCTCTTACCGCTTTAACGGATCTAGGGTTGTCAAGGTTTTGCTTCTCGTACCTCGCTCTCTCTCTCTCTCTCTCTCTCTCTCCTCCGTCGTTCGAAACCAGGTTTGGTCGCGTAACGATGTTTCCAGGGATGTTCATGCGCAAGCCCGACAAGGCCGAGGCCTTGAAACAACTGCGGTCGCACGTCTCCATGTTCGGCGCGTGGGTGTTCGTGATTAGAGCCACACCTTACATTCTCCATTACCTCTCCGCCGAGAAGGAAGAACTCAAGCTCGAGCTCTAGGTTAATTTTGCCTGCGGCTATGGCGCTCATCAGGTAGTCAATGAAGCGTTCCTTGATTTTTACACCCGTTTGGAACCCCCGTTTTGTTTACGCGTTTGTGATTAAGAGATTGTATTTCGCTTTTGATCCGTTCTCATTATGTTATTTGAAGTGTTCGTCTGGTTCGTGTATAAATAGTACGCGTTCCTGTTTCTTATAAAATTCTATGCGTTTTATTTTTCTTAATGCCTCCTGTCTAATAATCTCTGAGGCATTTTAGTTTCTGTAGTCCGAATAATGCGGAGTTTTGGGGGGAAAACTAAGTATGTATTGCTCTTGTACTGAGTTCCAACGCGGTGTGAATGTAGAACATTTGAGTACTGTTTTAATTAATTTATTTTTTTATCATAATTCATAAACGAGTACTACTTCAAATTAGGGGCATATTTTTTGAATAAATCCAATTAATATGTATGTTTTGGTTTCTGGCTTTTTATGTCATGCTGGAATGGATTTGTAGCGTGGTTGAGAACCCATGATGTTTATGCCGTTGTGATCTCTTTATCATTTATGTCCGGATGGTCATCCCTTGCGTTGCATGGTCCTTGCATGTAACGATATTTCTAACTTATAGAGAAATCTAACTTTTCATAAGTATTTTCGAACTTAGTTCACTGAATAATATGTTACAAGGGAACTAGGAATGTCTTGTACAGAGTTCATATGTGGTATGGATCTCAAACATCTGATTTTCCTTCCTAAGTTGCTGGCATGGAATTTAGGAGTGAGAGAGAGGCTAATTTAACAGTGCAGACCCCAGCTGTTGCTTCTTATAAGTTCTTGTCTGCAATCATTCCGAAGATAAAATAATTGAAATCTTTTGGTGATGTTAGAATTGGTTGTCTTCCACACCAAGGAACTAGAATGAGGAATTGGTTGAATTGGAAGATATATACTCAATTAAAGAAATAACCGACAGATAGCATAGTGAATTTTAGTTGTGTTTTTTTGGAGATTGAGGAGGGGTTTCCGGAAATGGTTTTTCTTTTTAATAGTTCATATGATTGAAATATAAGAAGTCCACATGAACCTGATTGGGCTCTTGATTGGTTAAAATCAAATTTGGTTAGTTTGCTCATTGTAGCTGGATATGCATCATGGTTGGTTTCAGTCATCATTCTATGTACTCAAGTGATGGTAGGCAGTTAAACTGTGTATGAACTTGAGTACCAATCATATTTGTTTTTTTTTTTGTTACACAAGTAATTAAGTATTATGCATCTATGTCCATTTTGGTCATCGTTTAATGTACTCAAGTGATCTTAAGCAATTAGGCTGTGTATGAACTCGGGTATGGATTTTATTTGATTTGTTTGTGGATAGTCACTTCTATAATAAAACAAATAAAGTTTCAAATAGCACTGAAAATTTATTTCTCCATAAGCTTTTTTTTTCCAGTGCAATTGTTGCATTACGATTGTTACATACTTGCAGGGTGTTATTTTATGTAAACTATGGTAGTCTATTTGAGCTTTGGCTTCTGATAACATCATGCTGAGTTAAAGCACCCAATGAGCCATGATATTTTAACGAGCTTATTATTTTGTTTTTCTGAATCGAATCTTATGCTTGATAGTCAAGATAATTCACTTCAGGAAAAAACTTAAAAGAGTGAACCTGGTTCTGCCTGGTTATTATTACTTGAAGTTCATGTGCCGTGTAGCTTATTCTATTAAATATTAGCAGTCTGAGCAAAAGTTCATTCATAGAAGTTTGAGTCAGTGTCACAAACCTTTCTCAATTGGCTAGTCTGCACTAGTTGCCCAAACCTTTTCTCAATTCAAGAAAAGAATATGACAAGTCTCAAACCTGTCCAATATTTTGACTCAAATAATAAAAACCTTGGTACTGGTGTCCTGTTTTCATTGAGATGCCTAATTCTTATTCTTCTGGGTATTGTATTTTAGTGTTATTATTTTTTAATTCTATGATAAGAAATCTACATGTTCGAAGATGTTTTGATAAACTGCAAGTGCTGTTTGCCCATTTCTTTTTTATTAATAAAATTGCTTATGTTGCAGTGATACAATGGTATTGGGAGGCAAGGAACCTTTCTAAATGCTCGCGAGCTTTCATATTTTCTTTTCCTGGTCTAAGTATGAAACCTTTGAGTTAATTAATTGTGTCCTTTGTTTTAGGGCTATATTCCTTGAGGATTCATGTAATTGGAAGATTTGATGACGGGGGGGGACCCTCCCCCCCAGACAATTTATTGTTATAGAACTGTGAATTATAGCAGGAAAATCTTGACTCTGCGTGTGGTGTTTATCTCCATATTTTCTCGTACCTCAAGCCTTTCCATCCATCCCGTTGACACAACTTTTTGATTTCCTTTATTTTTGTGGGTTTCGTGCTATTAGAACCTTATTGCCTGAGCGTCAGCTCTCTTTGAACTGCCCGCGAGTGTGTATATATAGCAATTATTAATATGAAGAAGTGAGGACTTGGCAGACACATCAAATGGGAATTGTGTCGGTCATAATGGAAGTTTCACAGATAAGCGTTAGGGTTGGGCATTTTCAGTGGGTTGTATGAGTAGTAGTATGGTGTGAAGACTTTGCCCATCTTCGTAAGATGGTTGAGGTGATATTTTCACCTCATTTTTAGGGATACATCCATTAATATATTGAACACTCCCACCATTTAGCCATCTCTGCAACCCCGGTTCATCTTCACCAGGTGTCAAGCCCGCCATTACCTACTCATTGGGACCAATTCGCATCACCCCACGTCCCTTTGTTATCCCATGATGCGGCATGCCCCATTCATTATATTTCTACTACTGCGAGGCATGACACAACTTTCAGCAGCCTTTCCATCGGCATCCACCTAGCTCCTCCATCCATGACCATACCCCAGTCTCACGCGGCAGCAGCATCAACTCCTTTTCCATGGTCCATGATTCCCTCACGCGTACTGTGTCACCTCTACCCAGCATACCCCTTCCCACTTCTCACCTCTAGCCATCTAGCACTACCTTCTCGATCCCATACCTCTTTTTCGTAGTCATCGCGTACTCCAACGCTGTCACAGTACCAAATGATGGTATTTTAGGAAGAAGGTTTTGTAAGATTAGGAAATGGACTTTAACACGATGTCTTTTTTTTTCTTTTTTTTTTTTTTTTTTTCAAATTTTGATACCACAATTTTCCTTTATTTCCATTTATTTTAAAATGTGATGAAATGATGGGTGTTTGTCACCATGTACTTAGAGCGTTAACATTAAACACTTTTTTTTAAAAAAATTTAAAGATTTAAATTTTTTTTATTTTGTTATATAAATAAACATCATAATATTTTTAATTATTTTTTATATTATTAAAATAATATTATATATGTTTTTACTAATAAATCTTTTATAAGTTAATTTGGATTAAAAGAAGAAGTTTTGAAAAAAAGTGAAAGAAAAAGGCAAGAGAAAATTTATATATATGATTTAATAGTCATAATGAGTGAATAATGTTTTTTAATACGTTAAAAATTATTATACAAAATCTCAATAGGAAAAAATAATGTTTTTTTTTGGCAACACATGATAGGGCATTAATTAATTTTTTTTATGTAATAGACATCTATCTTTATATAAACTGTTAAAAGATTGGACGGAACTTATGTCCAACTTAGATTGGAGGTAAGATGTGACAACAGCTAAGAATGACGTGTGTTTAATAAGTCATGTGCATGTCACATGGTACCTTAACGGTGTTAATGCTCTTCTCGCTCTCTACAATTTCTCTCCTTTAGTCCTCAATGTCGATCGATCTTTTAAAAAAAAAGATTGGGGTAAAAATTTAAACTTGGCATAGATGCGTGGAAGCTCGATGCTAATGAAAGGGTTGGTTCCAAGGCCATGCATAATGAGGGGCGCATGGGTCTTCCTTAAGGAAGTAATATTAGGGGAGGACTCTACGGAAGATGCGAATTGATCGTATCTGTATAGGGGTTGAGGTTGGGGCCTTTGGGAACTTAAATGGCTGAGTAATCGTGTGAGAGTAATCATAGTTATAGAATGATGCTAAGATAAGTGGACTCTTGTTTATTATACCCTTGAGGTATGGGTTGCCTGTTTTGGTGAAGATCGATGACATGACGGTGTGCACGGACCACTCAGATTGGAGGCACCATGCGATGGAACAACTATTCCAAGTAGGTTAGGCGGGGATACTACAACAACATCATAGGCAAGCAGGCGCTATTGCTACTACAATAGTGTCATAGGGAAAGTGTAAAAAGTTTTTTTTTTTTTTTGAGAAGTTCAATTAACATTAAGGACTGAAGGAGAGAGATTGTAGAGAGCAAGAAAAAGATTAATCCCATTAAAGTATCATGTGACACACATATGACTTAATAAACACGTGCCATTCTTAATTGTTGCATTTAGTTGTAGATAAGTTTTATCCTAAGAAATTTGTGAGTAATTTGCAACACAACCTTGATTATGTTTGAAATCGCACGCCGACTCAACACTGTTTCTTTCTATCCACTGCACGGTTTTCGTGATTTTATGTTTTTTTTGATAATATTTATTTATTGCTTTCAAGGATAGCAATTAGAGATGAAAAAAGATTGGCTGCAACTTGGCTTAGAGGAAAATTTTTCAACGGAATCATACATAACTAACATGTCATGCTGACTTCATGGAAAACAATAGTGAAAAGCATGTTATTGGACACATGTCCGGTCGTATATGCTTCCAGAAGAATTATTTTTAATTCGGATTATAGTCAATTCTTGTTCTTAAGAGATAAAGTAACATATATTGAGTTTTCTAAACTTTTTTCAAATTTCAATTAAAAATAATATTCTAAAATTTTATTTATTTTCAAAAAACTTTTTATATTTTATTTCTATAATTTTTCTATTTTATTAAAATTATATTATTATATTCTTTCTTTATTAATTTTTTACTCTGCTACTTATTATAACTATTCTAAAATACATATGTCAAATAAAATATAAATAGTAAATTCTTAAATATAAAAAAATATTATTTATTTATTTTATTTCTAAATCATATTTTGATGGTTGAATATATTTTTTAAATTTTTTAAAATTTTACTCCTATATCTTAATAAAAATAAAAAATAAAAAAACTTAATTTAAGTCGAGAAGGATAAATGTGACTACACTTATTTAGAAGTAGGGTGAGAGTTCTAGCATAGGTCGCGGGTGCCATAAAATCTTTTACCTAGGTATAAAGTTCGCATAATCATCCACAATTTTATCCTAAATAGCGTTTTAATTATAAAAAAAGTAATTAAGAAAATTTGTTATGGTATATAGGAAAGGAAAAAAATTAAATATATAAAATTTTAAAAAACATTCAGATAGCTAGCTGTGCCTGCCCTAACCCGCCCCGTAAGAATAATTATTAATATATCGCGTTTGAATCCGATGATAAATTCATAATAATGATGACCCAAAGCTGTACAACATACACTTATTTTATCAAGTGTAAAATTTGATGTCTTTTAAGATATATAATATTCCCTCAAAAAAATGGAAGTGGGAAAAAAAAGTAGGCATCACTGATTGTCAATCTGTCATTTGAATTTTGAAGTGAGTGGTTCAAATTATTAGAAATTTCACCAATAACTCTTCATTATTAATATTAATTGTATGGAGTATATTTTGCAACAGCACAGCAGCATAAAGAACATGTCCGCGTCAATCACGGAGAGTACACGTGTCAGAATCCACACACGACACTTACGAGCCAGTGGGCAGCTAAAGTACAAGTCCGCCGATGTGGGCGCTGGAAAAATCATCCACAAGCCCAGACCGACACGAGGGATGGACTGGAAGACCATTCCCATCATCAGCCCATGACCATGAATCAATCCATCATCACTGCCATCGGTCCCATTTATTCCTGCGCCATCAAAAGCTCCCAATTTTCTCGTAGTGCACACAGCAAGCGTAATAGCGAGCGCTATTAGCGACCAGGTGACGTCTTCTGCGATCCCAACATTTTCCCTCATTTTCTCGGGGACGGAAAGGAATCAGTGATTGATCGTTTGGGGTGATCTTCTGGGATTCGATTCGAATTGGGTGGTGGTCTCGGAGGTTGTCTTGTGAATCTGGGTGTTTGATTGATGGATGAGGGAATTGGGGTAAGATGAGGAAGAACAGAGGAAGAGAAACCGATCACACCCGTAGGTATGATGAATATGATGGTGTAGAGAGACAGGTATGTCCATGGACGAAGTACCGGGCTCCGTGGGGACCAGCGCAGGCCTCTCTCTGCGGTTGGGCCAAATTATCTTCTCTTCTGCTTCCCTCCTCTTCATGTCTCTCGGCGTTGAGTTCTACAACTACACAACTTTCTGGTATACAGACCCTTCCATTGCTTTCATATCCTAGAGAATTACTTTGCCACCAGCCAAACCCAACCTAAGGTGGGATGCCATCATCACAACACTTGTCAAGTTGGGTATTTTTTCATGAATTTGGAACAATTTGATGTTCATAACAGAATCGCCTGTCATTTTGAGCATTCCATCCTCTGTGGGCTAAATTATGAAATTAGTTTAATTCGTAGATTTTAAAAACAATATGAATTAGAAACACTGAGAATGGACTGGCTTCAGAAGCTTGAACAGCTAATTAAACACGGACCTCGTATGTCTATGCTCTTTGCTTTCATCAATATCAAACTTTACAAGTTATAGTAATGCCAGTAGTAGTAGTTGTTTGCTATGTATAGTAATTTTCTGTGCTATTGATGTGTCAGCTATTTGGTAACCGTAATGGGTCTGGTCATTCCATGGAGTTTCACTTTGGCACTGGTGGATGGATACTCTGTTTTGGTGAAATGCCCCATCCGTCAGTCTGGAATCCTGATGGTCATTGTTGTGGGAGACTGGGTAATTTATGTCCTCTCTTTTCTTTTCCTTCTTAAATTTATGAGGACCTAGGTGATGTCAATTGCCCATTTTAACTAGTTTAATCCTTTTGCCAAAAAACAAAAAACAAACAGCTCTTATCGACTCTCACACTGGCAGCAGCAGCATCAACAGCAAGTGTTGTGGACCTCCTGCACCATGGCGGCACCTCCTACTGCCCTCCAAAGCTCTGCAGTAGATATCAAATCTCTGCTGCTATGGCCTTCTTGTCATGGTTTCTTTCATTGGCTTCTTCTCTTTTCAATCTCTGGCTACTGCCTTCCTTATGATCTTGAATTACTAAAAAATCATTTGTCTTTGGTAACTCAATTTTAAAAAATCCTGCAAGAATAATGTAAATGCGCAAGCATTTTCATCTGAATTTTGTATCTTGGTTGCAGTCGAGAAGTGTTCTTGTCACATACAGTGACAAGTTATAATGTATAATGGGTTTTTGATTATAAGCACACACGGGTTTCTTGTAAGAAGCAGTGCGAAGCTTTTGCATTTGTATCTTTTATCCCCCCCCCCCCCCCCCCCCAAAAAAAAAAAAAAAAAAAAACGGGTCATGGAAGCAAACAAGCATTTGCACCTGAATATCGCATGTATTGGTGTCAATAAATAATCTCGAAATATACAGCGACATTATGATTGCTTTGTTTATGGCTCTTGGATCTAATACATTTAAGTGCCTGCTGTATGCATTTCATTTTTGCTGCAATTGATCTACAAGCATTTCTGCTTGTTCCATTTTCCCATCTCCAGTGTACCCATCCATAAAAGCACTATATGCCTCTGAACTTGGATTAAATACTTTACCATCTCCCCTCGCAGCTTCAAAGCATCTCCCGTCTACCCATCCTTAAATCAGCCTTCTTTTATCAGAAACTAATAATTGTTATTATGTGATGCACAGTAATTAGGACTCAATAGAAAAACCTCTCGGTCACCCGTGTCCCCCATCCAATTAATTCATCAACTATTGTTGAAATCAGCACTGAATCATCGTGCAAAGGATCATAGAGCAAAACATAGCAGAACAGAGAAAGACTAAATGAAAAATGCAGAGAGAGAAGAAGATAGAACTAAGAAGAAAAGTTTATTTATTATTATTTTTACTTCTGGCTATCCACTATTGTATATATACACAGAGTCGTTATTTGATTGTTTTAAAACAACTGAACTGCCTAACTGTTTTTAACAGAGAGCTCTAATACTCCCCCTCAAGAGGCACTAAAAATGTCTTTAACAACCATCTTGGACATTAAGGAAGAGAATGCACCAAGTGGAAGAGTCTTGATAAAAAAATCATCAGATTTATATTTAATTTTATAAATCCACCTGCACCTAATAGTGTGCTTTAGTGGCAGGGAGAGGCATGGCAATCCATTATTGGTTTCCATGACATTTAATTATTCCCGCGTAGCAGCTTGCCGTTTTGGATATTGAATTGCTTGAGCCTTGATGATAAAACTAAGGTTCATCCTGAGAACTTAACTGATAGTAAGGACAAAGTTAGGTGAAACAGCACTGTAAGAGAAAGGATTGGAAATGGGATAAAGAGTTGATGTAGGGATAGAGAATCAGCAAGAAGATTGCAATGAAAGTCCTTCAAGTTGGTCGATGAACTATTCTTGTACATTTTCATACAGCAGCAGGTGCAGGGTCTGGGAGGACAGTTTGAGAAGTATCAGACTATCAGTGCGTGAAGGAGGTATGGCAGCAGGTGGGAAATCAGTTAAGTTTGAATGGGAATGAAGAGAGAACAGAGGTAAAACTAGTTCTGACATCGAATCTTTTTGGACGATAGGATGAAAAGGAAACAATTGTTCATGAAAAACTACATTGTAGATAACTAAGAAAAATACACTGTCGAGCTCTTGGGATGGAATTTACTTCTCTTTGTGGCCAAAGTAGCTACAAAAGCTAGAGAACCAAAAACTTGAAAGACGTTGTAATCAAGAAGTTTATGATATAGCATTTGGAAAGGAGTTCTATGTTGCAATAAAGGAGAAGGGAGCTTGTTAATCAAAAAGGTTGCTGTGAGAATGCACTCCGTCCACAGTAAAATTTGGAACTTTGGGTTGAAAAAAAAAGGGTTCAAGCAACAGTTAAAAGGTGTTGATGTTTTCTTTCTAAGAGCAAGAAAAGAAACTCAGCCTTGATGTATGTAACCTTCATCCTCTCGTTGTCGAAGCCTTCCTTAAGAGCAACGCAGCTCTTGCTTCCCGAACCAGATACGGAGGGATTGGGCTTCTGGAAAAGAAAAACGAAGTCACCTTACTTGCAAGCGTTGTGGTCCCACCTCCGTCTATAATGTTCGTCCAAAACACCAAAAGTTGGAGGGATTGGTCTTTCCTTTTGAGATTGACGATGAGTCTCCTTATGATGTTGACTCTGTCACCCTCTCTCTCAAACGGGGCGATAGACAGAGGTAGGGGACAGTTGGGAGTGGGGAGGAGGGAGCAGAGGGGGCCGGCGGGGGTGGGATAGGGAAGGAAGGGTTAGTTTTAGTTTTTTTTTTTTTTAAATTTATCATTATAAAATACTTTTAAAATTATATTTTATTAAATACTTACTTATTTATTTTTATAATAGTTTACTTTTTTAACACAACTAAAAAGTAACTTTCTACTGCAAGCACAATATTATCAAACTAAACATTTGTTTAGTTAGTAGACATACGTAACAAGGACATGTTTTTTCCATCGTTAAGTTATCACGTGATAAGTATTTTTCTTTAGAGAATTTAGATGTTTAGCAAAAGGATGGCCAATGCCATACATGTATAGAAATATTGTTGATAGGAAATGATGGGAGGACTAAATATTTTGTACATTAAGAATATAGAGACCTTGTGATTTTCACCCTTGCCAATCATTTTCTTAGTGGATAAATCCTGGATGATAAAATGATCATGAAAAAACTATATGGTGAGAGATATCTTGCAACAAGAGCACTAATTGAGATTAAATTGAAATTGAATTATCGAATAAACATAAAAGCATTTGCTTGTGAGTAGATATGTTGTGTAGCTCCTGAGCCTATGATCCAAACTTGACCGAACGAAATTAAAGGATTCATGGATAAGGAAAAACAAGTGCCTATGATACAATCTTTTCGTCCCAAAGCCGACTTATTACTTTAGATGAATTGCTAAGATGAGAAGAAAGCATGGACATCAACTGATGATATTGATCTGAATCCAGATTCTAAACAAACTTATCCATAGCACTGGATGTATCATTTTGATGAATATAATTATTTATAACATTGGAAGTGGACGCTTGATATGCTGCAGTGTTAGAATTTTGAAATTTTACTTTGTATCCAGATACCCATGTGTCCAAGAAGCTTACAATATGGGCAATATGGTCTTTCTCATTCTTCTCAAACTTGTGGCTTTGCAGCCGTTAATGAGAAAAATTTACAGTTTTAGCAGCACCATCTAGATAGAATGGTTACATCCACTGATTTGCTGTTCCTCTTGAACAACCAAGGCGTAAACTCAATTGAGAGAGCAAAAATTGTGAAAAAGAATCAGTTAGACCAACTTGTGAAAAAGAATCAGTTTTATTGGATCCATAAGCAAAAACTGACCACGCACTTGTGAAACTTGTGAAAAAGAATCAGTTAGACCAATTAGGAAGGACATCATGTATTTCATTTGATGATGATCATTAAGATTTTTAACTCCACCGCAATACAGTTACCACAAGCACAAGTAGGCCTATAATTGCTCAATTATTCCCATATTGTCTTGACTTCTGTGAAATAGACATTCACATAATCTTGTTCTTGCTTTAGATTCATCAAATCACGCTTGAATTAAAAAATGCTAGGCCCATTCTTTTGTTGGAACCTATCTTTTAGGTCAATCCAGATTTCTCGCGCATGGAGGAAGAGAATATAACACTTGCAAAAAATGTCTTTGGAAATGTCATTTAATACCCCAAGAGATCACCATATTATTATTGCGAATCCAAAGACTATGCATATAAGCATCGGTACCTTGTAGTTCAGGGATAGCTGGATAGAGCCATCAACCAACCTTGTTTTTGCTACAAGTGCCAGCTGGTATAATTGTCAACTGGTATAATTGCTACAAGTGCAATCAACATAGCCCCGTGCGAACTGGTATAATTGTCACCATTGAGTTGTTGGGAGACTAGAACTTGTCTCGGGCTGTTTGAGGGGTGTTCTTCGATGATGGATTGACTTGGATTGTTAGCCAAGGAATAAGATCCCATCGAACAAGAAGAAAGAGAAAACAGAGATCAGAAAAGGAAGAATACAGCATAGCCTTCAAAGATTGATTGCTCTGATACATGTTGGAATCAGCACTGAATCATCGTGCAAAGGATCAGAGAGCAAAACATAGAAAGACGTAAATGAAAAATGCAGAGAAAGAAGAATAGAACAGAACCGGGGAGAAAATTTTTATTTCTTATTTTTTACTTCCGGCTATATGCACAAAGTCGTTATTTGTTTGTTTTTAAAAAAGCTGAACTCTTTTTAACAACGAGAGCTCTGAACTCTAATAACTATGAAAGCGTTCAGCTTAAATCCTTTCCTGCACATGCGCACCAACACATGCCCCTAATTGCATACTTGCAAGGATGGCGACATTTCGTGAAAGATTGATAATCGCAATGTCTGTGCATACCATCTCCCATCCAAATCTTCAAAGTTTCTCTTTCCCCCAGCCTTTTCCTAACAATGGTGGCCATAAATCGTTTGTATTTATGGATACTCCTCTTCTTGTTTGTCTGCTGACTATTTCTTGACAGACAGACAGTAACTGAACTTACGCAAGCAGCACCGCACCTGCAAAAAAAAAAAACTTATTTTTGCCGCAGCTGATTTTCAAGCATTTCTTTTCTCAGCAATTCTGCTCGTTCCTCATTCCCATCTTTAATGTACCCATCAATAAAAGCGCTATATAGCTCTGAACAGGGATTAAATCCCTTCCCTACCATCTCTTCTTGTAGCTCCAAAGCTTCTCCCATTCTCAAATCCTTGATTAGCCCCTTTATCAACAATTGGTAACTCTTCCTTGTGGGTGAAAAACCATGACTCTTCATTAGAGCCCTCAAAATCCTTAAGCCTTCAGAAACCCTTCCCTTCTCACACAGTCCTCCAATCAATGCGTCAACTGTCGAATCATCTGGCGTAAACCCTTTCCTGCACATGCTCTTATACAACAGCATCGCTGAATCAATGTCCCCAATGTTGCAATACCCATTTATAAGAATCTCATGTGTAACACAAGTAGACTCTATACCACTCATTTCCATTTCTCTGACGAACACTTCTGCCCTTCCAAGGTCCTTAACTTTGCAACACCCGCTAATCATGGTGTTGTAGACCACAATATCATGCTTCAACCCCTCGACTCTCATTTCCTCCCACAGCCTCTCAGCTTCCTTCATCCTCCCTTCTTCGCAATAGGTTGCCATTAGAATACTGTAACTATAAGCACTTGGAACACAATTGGATTTCTCCATTTCAGCCCACATTTCTACCACCTTCTCAGCTGCACTATCTTGATAGAAACTAAGCATCAGCTCATTAAACGTATGCACATTCGGACACGTCCTAGCTCTAACCCTAACCTGATCATCAAGCCCAAAAACCTCCCTGTACACAGCATAAGCTGAATGGGAACCTCGCAGCCGCGAAACCGACCGGATAAGGGAATTGCAAGTGCCGACAAGGGGGTGAATCGCGCGGGAACGTAGGGTTCGGACGACGGCGAGGGCCTCATCGATCCTGCTCGAATCGAGACAAGCTTCTATCAACAAATCGAACACGAACGGGGCCGAATCGCAGGTCCGGTACGTCTTCACGAGGGTTTCAAAGATCTCCGGCGTCTGGTACGTCGAGGACACCCCAGAGAGGCGCAGGGCAGGTCGGAGGAAGGACTGGGCTAGGGATTTGAGGCGGGATCGAGCGAAAACGTGGGCAGCGGTGGCGTAGGAGAGGAGGGAGGGTTTGCAGAGGGGGTGGGACTGAGTCCACAGGAAGAAGCGGTAGGCGAGGCGGGGTTTGCGGCGGAGGCGGAGGGTGATTTGGGCGACGGCGGAGGGGCTGATCCCGGCGGGGAAGAGGGATCGGAGGTGGGCCCACCGGGACTTGGAGCGGCGGTATGTAAGGATGGAGACGGCTTCGGAAATCAGGGTTTCGTCCGGCGAGACCTCGCCGGAGTGCGGTGTCGGAGGAGGCGGACAAGAGAAGGAAGAGAGGGCGTGTGGTTTCGGAGACGGGGTTTTGAAGACAGAGGGTATCAGCCTACAACCACAAGTGGCTGCGGACATGGCCATTGGCTTCCCACGACGAGGTCCGAGCAGTGCGTGTGAGTGGAGTGAAGAAGTGATTATTTCTCTGCTCATCCAGAGATCAAAATATGCCGTTTTGAAGTTTGTTTTGTTGCAGTATGCGTACCAAATCACCAAACAACCTAATTTTTGGCTAAATTGATAGTGATGCTCCAATTTTTAGCTAGTGATACTCCAATTGTTAGCTAAAGTTATATTTAATAGTAGCATTTTGACTAGTGATGCTTTAATTTTATTTCATTTATTTTTTTTCTAAATTATTATTTTATCAAATATAGCCTTTTCCTAATATTCCTATTACTAGTAGGGTTTATGGGCAGATGAGCATTGTCGCGCGCTACCAAGACACAGCTCCTCCCTGCTGTTGCCAGCTTCGTCCAATCTAGATTGGCCAGCTGCTAGATTGCCATAGCAAGGGAAACGCAGGCGCACGATAGGGAGCGGCATTGGGGGGCGTGCGACGTTGTTGCTCACGACACTGTCTTATTCTGCTAGTCGCAGGGGGAGGGGGAGACGCGCGACGCAGGGGGAGGGGAAGCTGTCGGCTTCCGCTGGAGGGGAAGGGAAAGGCATGCTGCTGCTTGGGGGAGGAGAAGGCGTGCAATGGAGAGGAGATGCATTGGGGAGTGGCGCACGACTAGGAGGGGTTGGGGTGTAAAATTGTTTGCTTTGCTAAGCTGACATCAATAGCCAAAGCAAAAGCTAAAGCTATAATTGACTTTTTTTTTGCTTTTACTAACAGTTTAGCTAATGCATTGGAGATGATATTTAGTTAAATATTGATATTGCTATTGCTTTTGCTAATAGATTGGAGATGCCTCACACTCTACAACTTCCCATATTTACTACACGGCTCTAAAGTCGATTCATTTGATATTAAGACTTACTTAATTCACACTAATTCTATAAAGTGATTAAGTGTCACACGAGTTAGCAAGTTGTAAGTCTAACTTTGTAACACTTGTCATCTATTGAATAGGTCATTAACCGAGCCAAGCATATCCCTTGCGCTTCTATTTTTGCATTTACTTTTTACTATTTGTATGATACTATAAATCAAAGAATTATTAAACCACTAACCAGTTAGTGTAAAAGGAAACTTTTACAAGACATGCCACTTGATGTTAGGTGATGTATTTGAAAGATGATTTTAGGGATTATTATGATACCATTGATTTGACAAGCTTAAGCCTGAAGGTTTGTAATGTGAAAACTAATGGTTGGTTTAGAGAGAGACCCTAATGTGTGTATAGTTTACTTACTATTTACATACTAATATTATTGGTTGATATATGAGTATTAACATTACATTGACACTTGTACACTTAACATAAAATATTTAGGTGTGGTTAAGCAATAAGGTGGTGTGGAGTTGTAAGTCACTTATTGAGTTTATTGTTCACCTTACTTATTGAGTGTTATTAGAGAATAGAGGGAGTTGTCACACTATATATAGGAGAATTTTATCTCCTTTTGATGTATTATTCCGAACCATGTATTGGTTTGTTGTGTAATATCCGGAATAGGCTAAAAGATAGCTTGTATTTGATTTGAGGATGTTATTTTGGTTTTGTAGTCAAAAATATGGTCATTAGCCTTTAAATGGGCCTTATTTGGGATGTAGATGACTTAGGGATATTTTAGTAATATTTAGTGGCGATTTAATGTGTAAATTAGTTAATTCAACTATTTTATAAGTTAATATTCTTAATATTAAAAGAAAATTTGGGGTTTAACTTAATTAAAGACATTTTTATATTTTATTGACTTAAAATGAGAATTTTATTGGAAAAAGGAAGGTTAATTAAATAGGATTACTTGCTAGGCAAGAAATCAGTATTTTAATATAATTAAAGATCCTATAAGACGTGGGCAGAAACTCTATAAATAGGGGGCTCGTCCTAGGAGAGTTAATTATTGATTCTTTGCGCTTTGGAGAGCCTTAGCTGTCTGGGAAGCCAAGGAGGAGAGAGAAAGATGAAAGCTCGGAATTTAAGGCATTTTTTAGTTTCGATAAGCTAGTATGTCTTCCAAAATATTCGAGGTAGGTATTTCTATCTCTTCTACATCTCTCTTAGGGTCCTATGGCTTAGGTTTGGCTTAGATTAGAGATTTAAACTTAGAATGAACGATTTTATATGTAACTGAGATAGGGAGCCTAAATAAAGATGTTTGATGTTCAAAGTCGATGTTGAGGATTTATAAATTGTTTTAGGGTGAATTCTTCGCATGCTGAAACTATATGAACACTTATGTCAGTGAATAGTGTTGGCGTGGGGAACAGTAAAGTGGTCGGGCGAAGCTAATTATTATACCAATAGAATATTCGCGGTATTTCGATAAACTTTTTTTTCCCGATCGAGTGAAATTTGAGATGGCCAGGTGAACAGTAATGTGGTTAGGTAAATAGTAACATAATCGGATGATTTTACTAATAGTTTTATTGGATATCCAGTTAAAAACCCTTTGAAATGAGGGATATTATAATCAAATTAGAGTTATATAGAATTAGTTATGATTTTTCAAAGTTTGGACAAAATTTTCACTATTTTATCAGCCTGTTTTGCCTATTTTAGTCTATTATTGGGAATTTAAGCTCGAAACCTTTAGAGGGAAACCCTAATAAATGTTTGAAGATTGTAGTATGCCTTTTATTGTTATAATCGATGTGCATATATTTATTTTTATACTGAAAACATGTTCATAATGATTGTACAAAGGTGTGGTTATACTACGAATGTTATGTATTGATTGTGATGATGTGGATTTTCTAATTTAATATATTAGACTTGTAATGTTGATATTGTTGATGTGTGTTCTTATTATATAGTGCACTATATTTGTTGTGATGAAGTCTGGTAAAGGACAATGATCCGGTAAAGGATAGAGACCGACCCGATCAAAGGCGAAAGAACATTAGTGCGGTAAAACACAATGAGCACGGTAAAGTGCGAGTATGAATTATTTTGATGTGACCTGTGTGATATTATGTGCTAATGTGATGTGATGATATGAGTTATAATGTGGTATGATTTATGATATTGTGATAAGATGGTATGATGGATATGGTTGCCTGTGTGGCGGTTTGTATTGTGTGCTGCATTAACATCTAATAACTTCCACTACACATGTACACTTGTACGCAAAGCATATATTATTAATAATTCTTTGTTGAGGGTTGATGAGGAGTAATAGTAGTTCACTTACTGAGCTTCATGCTCACTCCTACCTGTTGACTTGTTTTCTCCAGATGTTGATAGGAGCTAACAATGGATTGCCCCCACTGCTCAACGGAGTATTTATTGGATGTATGAATTTTGTTAAATGTTGTTGGACCGTATTCTCGGGCAAGGATCCGTGGATAGTTATAAGAATTGACTAAGTTTATGTAATGATTTTTTTATAATATACTTATAATAGTTGTTTGGTATTTAGAAAAGTACTTCCATACCCTTGATGTATATTTTTAAGAGAATTTAGGCAACACCCACTTTGTATATCCCTCATAGTTACTTGTTACCAATCCCTTGACCATTCGGGTGCAGACATGAGAAAGGCATGTGTCCGGTTTTGGTTCTCTGAAATTAGGGACGTGGCATGTTAGTTTTCATTTATTAATCAAAAACATGAGTATGTGAGAAGTTGCATTGAATTGAACATGTATTGGGTGGTGTATTGATTTGTTTATTTGGTTTATTAATTGCAATGCATGTCATCAATGTTTTACTTTTTGGAAAATATATAATTACCTTTGATATATGATTGTACATGTTATGTATGAGACAAAACCCGTTGTGTAGTTTCTATAGGTACTAGTCACCAACCCTTTAATCCTTCGTATGTAAGCATAAAAAGTCATTTACTTGGTTTTAGATTTTTTGAAACTTGGAGACGTGATAATTATTGCTTTGATTATATTATGATTTTAATCCTATTGACATTAATCTTATTCTTTATGTTTTAATAAAGTAAGTTAATGGATAGGTCTAAGATTATAAAACCTTTTAATCCATTGCCTACAAAACATTGCTAGAGATTGTTGATAATATATTATGCTATCTAAGTAGTTAACCTAGATTATCATGATATGAGCATAAATGATTTTCTATGTTATAACCATGTATAGTTTTTCTACATAATTCATGTTTATTTTATGTTTTCACTTTTAACTTTTTTTAATCAAGATAATTAAGAAATGAATTTGTTAGAATAAGGAGTTAATTAACTTTTCAAATAGAGCTATGTGAAATTATAAACTACAATAACTAATGTGTTATAATATTTAATTTTATAAGAGCATATACTATAAATTCTTTATTTGTAATTTTTGCTTTGTTTGAAAAGCTAATTTAACATAAATATCTAAAAACTATACTTTTTAAACTCTTTATTATAATCAAAATTTTAACAAAATAAATAGTAACTTTTTAATTTTAATCCAAAACTATTCACTCTCTATTTATTAAAATATCATATTTTTTCTCACTACATTTACTTTTATATTTCTTTTTCTCTTTATATATAATACTTTTTCATTTAAAAGAATAAATAAATATTTTAAAAGCAATAATTTAATGAACAACTGGTAAAAATAGAAAAACTAAAAAGTATGCTTATGTTGTTAAAATAAAAAAAAAAAACTTTTAGTTATTTTGAAAAGATAAATTTAAAAAGACTATAATAAATGCTCTACTTCATTTATAAACTAACTCTAGATATTGAAAGTGTGTTATATCAAGTTATGAAATAATAATTAAAGAAACATATTTTCAATCTAAATATGTAATTTATTTTGCGTCAAATTTTAAATAATTAAAAAATTAATATTATTAAATTTTTGTGAATATTTTTTTGTTTAAAAAAAAAAAAAAAAAAATTTCCTCCTTTTAAAAAAAAAATAAAAAAAAAAAAAAAAAAAAAAAAAAAAAAAAAAATAAAAAAACTTTTAATAAATAAAATATCTTAATTAAAATAAATTTAATATACTAAAAATAAAAATTATCAACTAATTAAACCAACCCAATGAATAACTATAGAAAACTTATAAATGACCTGGCCAAAAAGCAAAAAAAAAACGAATAAGAAAGAAGAATTACAATATGTTAAAATTTTTTGTTATAGATAGAGATATATAAGTTTACTATAAATAATATAAGCGAATTAAATATAATAAAAAAATGTTATGCTATTATTTATGTAAATAAGTTTACTGAATAAGTAAATATATGTTATATAAAATAATAATATATACAAATATATGAAATAACTATAGTTGATAAATACTTAATTTCTATATAAATTTTTGGCTCTCTATTTTTTAAAATCATCTCTTCTTCTTTATTTTACTATATATTTGTATATAAAAATATATAAAATAGTTTAATGTTTTATAATAATTTCAATAAAAACAGTTATCATCAGGATAAAATGTTTTGTATTTCGGACGCCGCTCCGCTCTAAGCGAGTTTGAAGAAAACTGATGTGTTTAAATTGGACACGATACAAATACAATATAAATGTAATTATATTTATAATTATATATAATAATTATTCAAACAAGTAGGGCAGCCATCTGCTTATGATTCCTAGTAGTGGGGTGGGGCCACCTAAACATGACTTTTTGTCGACAGGACGCACACAGTGATATGTTATCTTGGCTCTGACTCTACATAGGCCTGAAAGGGCAGTCAATTTCAGTCTAAAGAATTGATTACTTAACGCAGTGACATGTTTATTTTGTTTATTTTTAAAATATAATAACTGTGTTTCAGATTTAAGTATATAAAAAAAAGTTTTTAAAAAAAATTTTCTAATTTTTTTTTTGTTAATTTTAAAAAAAAAAAAACAAAAACAAAAAACCGTTAAAATAAACACATCCTTGTCCCAATGTTCCCAAACCATTAGTCAAGAGACTCACGATTCATGAACCTCACCGTTACTTCAAAAGGTGCAGTGCAGCCATCTCTGGCTGGCTCTAAATTGCCCTGAAAGGGCAGTCAATTCTCAATATAAAAATGAGATTGCATTCTTTGATTTATTCCAATATTCCTAAACCAAATCATAAGCCAGCAGTAGTCTTATGAACCTTAACATTGTTGCTTCCAAAGCTGCAACTATGCTCCACTCTAATGGTTTGTTTTGCTGTTTTTTTCCCTTCCATTTCTGCACTCCCATATTTTAATTTTATTCTTAATAGGCATCTTTCATTGTGCAGCAATTAGAGCAAGTGTTACTGTGGCCTTCCCCAAGATCTGTTCGTTATATGGTTCTGGATCAAGGTTTGTAAATCAACCCTCCGTGGAACTCTCATGGGTCAGAAGAGATGGATCAGGTTGCAGACTGGTTTGCGAATCACCAAGATCCACCAAAAGTATTATGTTCTTTTTAATATCTGAAGTTTGGACTAAGTCTGGTACTCTAGTTTGCATTAACTGTTGATCTGTCCATTCATGTATACTTTTTTTTTTTTTTTTAAATTCCTTAAATTTTAATTAAAAATGATGTTAGGTAAAATTTTATCTTAAATTTATTTATTTTCAAAAATACCTTTTTATCCCCTATAATTTTATTATTTTATTAAAATAATAATACATTTTTCTTAGTCATTCAAAAATATATGTATCAAACAATATATAAAAACTATAAGAAAAATATTTAAGAAATAAATAATAAATTTTCAAATATAAGAATGTACCATAATTTCCTATCTTTAAAACCTATTTTAAGAAAAAAAAATTTCAAATTTTATCCTAGAATGAAGGTTTGAGTCACTCAATAATGTGCACGCTCTAATATAAGTGGTTTCTGTCGTTAAGGTGTGGAGAAGAATGGGAGATTAGCGGTGACAGCCTTTACAGAAGAGCAGGAGGCTTTGGTGGTGAAATCATGGAAGTTAATGAAGAAAAATGCTAGTGATTTGAGTCTAAAATTCTTCATAAGGTTAGTTATAATATTTTCACTCAGATTTAACGAAGGATTAGAATTTATTTATTTATTATTTAAAAAAAATCTAGATGGTGGTTTGATTTAAGTTGAGGATTTTGTGATGAGTTTGAAATTGCAGGATCTTTGAGATTGCGCCATCTGCCAAGAAGCTATTCTCATTTTTGAGGGACTCTGAGGTTCCTCTGGAGGGGAACCCAAATCTCAAAGCCCATGCCCTCACAGTCTTTGTCATGGTCAGATATTATAGTGCATGTTTGGCTTGGAAATGGGAGCCTATGAAAGCCAACCTAAAGTGGTATGGCTTCAGTACTCCCCGTAGCTGACATTAACATATGCAATATGTATCACCCTGCAGACCTGTGAATCAGCCACGCAGCTCAGGAAGTCCGGGAAAGTAACAATGGGAGAATCAAACCTGCAAGATTTGGGTGCTACCCACTTCAAGTCAGGAGTTGCGGACGAACATTTTGAGGTAAAATAGTTGGAGATCTGAATTCTGATTACCAGCTTTTCAAATCAGTTTCTTGTCCGAATGGAATTACTTTATTAGCCTGATTAATTTACATAGAACGGCTGCTTATCAGTAGGGTGGGGTTCACTGCGTAACGGGAATCAGCAAGCTCACTGGTTCTACATATGATCAATGTAGGTCACAAGGTATGCATTGTTGAAAACCATAGAAGAAGCAGTTCCAGAAATGTGGTCACCGGAGATGAAGAGCGCTTGGGGAGAAGCCTTTGATGCGGCGGCAACTGCAATTAAGAATGAAATGAGGACACTATCATAGATCTCAGCAAAATAAGAAAGCATGATTGTTCCATTGGGTGTGTAACACGGTTTCTCTCTCTTACTCTCGACTGTTGACTCCTTTTCATGTCAATAATGTTACCTTCAGTCCCACGTCATTATATACGAATTATAATGATGGATGTGCTAATGGCTAATCAGTAACATTTATAAACTGTGCCTCAATCCTAAGAAACTAAACAAGCATAAAACGGGAAACCGCCCACATGTTTGCTGTTATATGATTCAGTAATATCAAAAAGAAAAAGAAAAGAAAAACAATGTCAAATGGATCTCATTTTTATATGAATTGGATAGTTCCAAATGCCCAATAAGTCATCTATAATTTCACACTACCCTATAGTCACATCAAAACCTAAAAATAATGCTTAGTGAACGCATCTCTGTGTAATATCTTAGATTACCAAATCATCAATCAACTCATATAGTAATAAAAATAATGCTAGTAATTAGTCACACATCATAACACATAACAAAAACATTCAAGATAAGAAGTACGCAATACCTGACAATCGCCCCTCCTATGCTAGTCAAAATGTAAGTGGTTATCTTATCATAGCCAGCCATATGTGGAAATGCAGCTTAGGGCCAATCATGTATGAGACCTCAATTCTCTCCCAGATCAACCAAACATGTGAAAATGTAGTACCTTCAGTCAACCCTTTATGGGATTTAGATTGACTCACATATCTCCATAACACCACAACAGTATACTATAACCAACCATGTTCAAGTATATTACCAAAACAAATAATTAAGTAGCATCATAGGGTTTATTAACCCTCAACACAATCATATCATGCAGATACACAATAAGATGGGGTTTGCATCCACTAGTCCCTAAGGTTACCTTATAAGTTCCTAGCTTAAAATACTAAAGGTAGCTACTCCCAAAAAAAAAAAAAAAGTGAGCCCCTTGTGCTTCAACAGCAAACAGTAGAACACAATTTCATAGGGCAATTTTTTATTAGAAACATCATCGTGATAAATTGCATGTTATAAAATTTGAATAATAGAAAGCTCAAAGTCTTTAGAGTCTTGAACTTCGAACTCTCAACCCTTAAATCTCGAATCATACCTTCGAACCTAACCATACCCTCAAATTGAACCCTCAAACCATACCACTCCTTTTAACCAAACCACAATCTTGAGTAACATCTCAGTCTCGAACCACACCCTCAAACTTATTCAACTCTTAAACCCCAATTTGGGCCTTGAACTCCTTCAACTCTCCAACACAGTTCATGCCTCAAACTTCTTCAACCCTCAAATCCTAGTCCGAGCCTCAAACTTTTGTTTTGAAATAAAACATTTTGTCCACTTGCAGTTTTCCTATGGTTTTTTCAGCACAATCTATTTTTATACCTAGTCTAACATCTTACACATAATCTAGGCATCATAATGCCAAAAACATGCTATGAAATTCAACAGTTTGGGTATATATGATCCATACCCCAAATGACCTAATTTTCCAATTTATAATATGAATTCAACATTTATAGGAGAACCCTCTACTCCAAGTAAAGTAAACATGCATCATCATAATCTTAACCAATTGTTTTACATAATATGAACATATAAATACTAGGATTATTGTTCTGAACATCATGGTACTCTCAACTTCATTATACAACCTTAATTTTTAAAAACCCTCAATTTATAAGTTTCACCATAGGTGTTCATTTTTCTCCCACTATATGCATATACAATCTAATTAACTGGTATAAAGACATAGAACTACCTACATGGATTGAGACTCGAATGTAAAGACCCGTACCTATGTGAGGTTAGGAGTTAGGTCTCGAATAGAGGTTGAATATCTATTCGGCAGCGCAGCCTTAGCGTTAGCATTTTGAGTTATTATTATAATAATTAATGTTATTATTATTATTATTATTATTATTATTATTGATGCAATTATTGATTTATTATATTATTGTGGGATAATTATTAGTATAAGTATTTTAATATTTAGAATTTATTATAATAATAATATTATTAATATAGTTACCTTAATACTTTGAATTTAATATTATAATGATTTATGTTATTATTATTATTAAACTTAATAATAAAATAAATAATATATGTATTGATGAGTATAAAAAGATGAACTTAGGATAAAAACCCTATGTTGTTGTGCGCAGAGCTTGGTGAGGGAGGAGCGCCTGTAGAAATCACATTCAGTTGATCTCTTAAGATTAAATCTAGGTAGGGGATCCCTGATTTTCTCGTTATTCTATTGCATGAACACAAAATGTTAGAGAGAAATTGATGTTTGTCTTTAATATTGATCGTGAATATATATATATATATATAAATATATATATAAAAAAAATGCTTATATATATATGTATATATAGTGGATGATTTCCCCTACGTACCCACCTTATTCTCTCTCCACGGCCGATTCCTGGAGTAGTCCCCAGATGATGTATTAATCCTATTTAAATTGATGTTTGTCCTGTGCCTCTCCAAGGCCGATTCCAAGGCCTCAAGAAATTAATGTATGTCCCGTGCCTTTCCTCTACTTATTTAATGTATTCATCATATTATTCCTAATTCAAATTATTATTATCATTATTATTCCAGATCGCGGGCATCTGTCCCCTTGTTTTTGGTCGGCCACGGGCGTGTGACAAGTTGGGGCAGCAACAACTTTTGCCGCCTCCACATGATTGGTAGCCAGCCCTAATGGGCTGGCAGTGTTGCAGAGCAGTCTTTTTGGGATTTATTTAAAATCTTAATGTCTTATTAATTAGCAATAAATATTATATGTCGTCTGATGCTAATAGTTGGGCAATTTTAATATAATGTTGTGCTTCGACTTATTTGACATATTAAATCTATTGTTCGGGTTTGAAATTTTAGTCTAAATATTTTAAATATTATTGGACCTGATATTTATAATTTGACATTGTAAATATTATTTGTAGCGTGTTATCATTAATTTGACAATTAAGATATTAGTTGTGGCTTAATACCATTGGTCCGGCCTTAGGAATAATATTGTGGCTTAATATCAATTGTTTGATAAATATATATCTTTTATGGCGTGTTATTACTAGTTTAAAGATTTAATTTTTTTTGTATAGTTGTTGTATTGAATACTGATTATTTGAAATTACTATTTATTCATTATACGTGTGGAATTGGTGGTGGAGTTGGTTGGGTTAACTGCGGGTCCCACATAGGGCTGGCAAGAGGCCCTGGCCCCCCCCCCCGCAGTCCCCTTTATATTTTATAAAACCTTTTCCCCAAGGTTATTATTAGGGACACCACAGGTCCCACATATGGCTGTTTGGTAGTGACTGGATCCTTGGAGTTGGTTGCGGGAATCCCATAAATGGTTGGATCATTCGGTGTATACCCTTAATGAATAAAATTTGATGCGTATAATGTTATACTTTGTGATTGAATGTAGGCTTATTGTGATAGAATAAGACACTACACTAGCACAAGCATACACCGATCATATAGATTTAGGATTTCATGTTATAGGATGGTGAGGAGTTAGAGATCACCTACTGGGCATTCGTGCTCACCCTACTTTATTTCTATCTCCTACAGGTTTTAGGGAATAGCTGTTGGAGCCATAGCGGAGCAGGTCGAAACATCTCTGTTTCGAATATTCAATGGACCTTGTTTATTATGTTATTATTTTATTTCCCGGACTTGGGTTCGTGACAGTTGTATAAACCTGGTTGGTAGCTTTGTTATGTTTATCATGGATGTTGATTGATTTTAATAATATTAACTACACTGATATACTTGTTTACTTTCTTGAATATCTTATTGGATAATTGGTAAGTACAATTCTACCCCCTGTTATGGAGTTGTACAAGATTGGTTGGTCATTAATTCCCTCGACCCCTGTAGTGTGAGCGTGGTGTCACGGGGTCAGCCTTTATAGCAGCTTAACCCGTGTGGCACCTAGTTCCCACCCGTACGAAGGAACGCGCCGTCGGCCTTAACTCGTCGCATTTGGATCGAACCCATCGATCCGTTGTAAAGCAATTGTAGGAGAAGCGCTTAGCGGAAGATCGATTTAAACGAAGGCAACAAACGATTGTATTGAATGCTTGAAAGCTTTACAACATCACTCCCCTACATATAGATGTTAACACTTTTTCGGCTATGTCGCGGAGACATCTATATGATCGAAATCTAAATCTCTACAACTTACTCTATAAGCTAAGTACAATACTTTACAAAGGGGAAATACCCCAAAATGGCCTAAGTATGCTAGGATAAGCCTCGGTCCGTGACATTCTCCCCCACCCGATTTCGCAGCCGTCCTTGTTGCGTCTTCGGCTTCCTCGAACTTGTCGAACCGCTGGATGTAGCGTTCGGTTTCTTCCCGGTACTCTTCAATCTCTTTGGAGAATTGCCCCAGATCCTCTTCCTTTTCCCAGCTGCCTCTTCACCGGCCCGTTCTTCCATTGGACGTAGTACTCCACCCGGCTTGGATCTACGCCCCTTCTTGGCACGACTCTACGAGAGTGGATTTTCTCTATCTCTTTATCGTAGGTCTTGCCCGTTGATCTTGTTGGTGTCCGCACCGCCCGTTGTCCGCTCGTATCTTCCAAGTCTTCGTGGTAAGGCTTGAGCAAACTAACTGGAACACCGGATGCCTTTGTAAGCTAGTCGGGAGGTCCAATTTGTATGAGACCTTCCCAACTCTCTTAAGTACTTTGAAAGGCCCCTCATATCGGCGCACCAAACCCTTATGCAATTGTCTAAGTCTTTGGTTTGGCGCGGAAGGAGTTTGAGCATCACCATGTCTCCTTCCCGGAATTCCAAGGCCTCCTTTGTTGATCCGCCCACTTCTTCATCTTCTTCGCCGCTTTGTGCAAGTATGCCCTGGCGGATCCGTCCGTTCATGCCATCCTTTTGCAAACTTGAACGCCGCGGGTCTTTTTCCAGATGTACCCCGAGTGATGGAGGTGGGCGTCAATGGTTGCCCCGGTTGCGAGTTCGAACGGACCTCGTTCGTGGACTCGCTCTTTCGCAAGTTATATGAGAATTGGGCTATGTCCAACAACTTGGCCCAATCTCTTTGGTTGGCACTCACGTAGTGCCCTACGACTCCGAAGCCATTGACACGTTCGGTTTGGCCGTCTGTTTGTGGGTGAAAACTTGTTGAAAAGTTTAAGTCCGAACCCATTATCCAGAATAGCTCGGTCCAAAACCGCCAGGTGAATCGTGAGTCCCGATCACTCACGATTGTCTTTGGAATGCCCCGCACTTCACCACATACTTGAAGAATAGTCGGGCCGTGTCGTATGCCGTGCATCCTTCGGAGCCGGAATGAAAACTCCATATTTAGAGAATCGGTCAACCACCACAATGATCGTACCGCATCCTTCGGATCTTGGGAGACAAACAATGAAGTCCATCGAAACACTTTCCCAAGGTCTTTCCGGAGTAGCGAGGTTCTAACAGCCCCGCCGACTACCGATTCTCTATCTTGTCTTGTTGGCACACAAGACAAGTCCTCACGTACACTGGACGTCCTCGTAAAGTTGAGGCCCGTAGTAGCTCCGTTCGACCAACGCCAAGGTACGATCGACTCCCGGGATGGCCACCCACCGCGAGTCGTGACATTCTTTGAGGATGTCTCTCCTCAAGCTTCCCCATTTAGGAACGTACACCCGTTCCCCTCGAGTATGGAGCAAGTCATCCCTTAGCCAAAATCACCGCGTCTTCCCGCCTTTGACGCATTCCACCAAGGACTTGGCTAATGGGTCGTGCTCCATTCCTTCCTTTTAATTTGTCCACCAGGGGAATTGTGGTTGGCTAATGGCCGCAAGTTCCGCCTTCCGACTTAGTGCATCGGCCACCACATTATTTGTGCCCGGTTTGTACTCGAGCACAAAGTCGAATTCCGCTCCAGGAGTCCTTGCCACCGTGCTTGCTTCGGAGTTAAGTTCCTTTGAGTAAGAAAATAACTCGTAGCAATGTTGTCCGTCTTCACCACGAACTTGGACCCTAGCAAGTAATGCCTCCACACCCGAAGGCAATGCATAACGGCCGTCATCTCCTTTTCATGCACCGCGCCCCCTCCGTTCGGTGCCATTGAGTTCCGGCTTTCGTATGCTACGGATGCCCCTCCTGCATTGAACTCCACCGATGGCAAAGTCCAGCATCCGTGTGAACTTCATAAGGCTTTGTGTGGTCCCAGCAGTGCCATCACCGGTCCGTTTGTCACGGCTTGCTTCAACTTCTCGAATGCCTCTGGCAAGCATCATCCCACACCCAAGTCTTGTTCTTCTTTAATAGTTGTCAAGGGTGCGGCAATGTGGGAATACCCGGATGAATCTTCTATAGTAGTTAACCAAGCCAAGGAAGGAACGCATTTCGGGGACTTTCTTGGGCGTCTCCCATTCCTTGATGGCTAACACTTTCTTGTTATCCATCTTTAGTTTCTCCTTGCCAATGATGTGCCCCAAGAAGGGCACCTCCTTCTTCGCAAAGTCACATTTCTCCTTTTTTACAAAGAGTTGGTTCTCCCTTAAGATTTGGAAAACCCGCCGTAAGTGTGCCTTGTGCTCCTCCAAGGTTTTTTGTCAGACGACAATGTCATCAAGGTACACCACGACGAATCTATCCAAGTATGGTTGGAAGATCCGGTTCATCAACGTACGGAATGTGGCAGGGCGTTTGTGAGGCCAAAGGGCATCACCAAGAACTCGTAAGAGCCATATCTTGTGACGCACGCCGTCTTTGCCTCATCACCTTCGGCTATCCGCACTTGCCAATATCCCGACCGTAAGTCCAGCTTTGAGAACCATCTCGCGTACCAAGTTGATCAAATAGGTCGGATATTAGTGGGATGGGGTAGCCGTTCTTCACCGTAATCTTGTTTAGCGCCCTATAGTCAACGCATAGCCGCATCGACCCGTCGTGCTTCTTTTTGGAACAACACCGGTGCTCCAAATGGCGCTTTGGATGGCCGAATGAAACCGGCATCCAACAAGTCCTTCAATTATTTCCGAGTTCCTCCAACTCCAAGGTGGTGCCATCCGATAGGGCACCGCAGCCAGAGGCCTTGCACCGGCCTCTAGTTCGATCTTGTGGTCCACCTCCCGCTCGGCGGAAGTTGTTTGGGGAGTTCGGGTGGCATACGTCCCCAAACTCTTCAAGGACCGTCTTCACTTCGGTTGGGGGCTCCTTCCCAACACTTGGGCATCCTTCCTTCACCATAGCAATGAAGGTTGGCTCCCGCCCGCCTAACTCCTTTCGATAGTTGGAGCGCCGAAAGAGACTTCGCCTTGAGCTCTTCCTCCCGCATTACCTTCACCAGCACGTTTTCCCTCGTCCATGATGCACATTGTGTTGGTGCTAGGAATTGGAATTGCCCCCCCCCCACCGGTCAACGAACTCCATCCCCAACACCATGGGATAGTCGTCCATCGACACCACGGAGAGATTCACCTTGCCCTCCACTCGCCAATACTTAGCTCGACACCTCGAGCCACGCCATGGATTGGACCGGCGCTGGAGTTCACCGCCTTCAGCCGCCTCTTTTCTTCTTTGTAGACTATCCCCGCCTACGAGCTCTTCCACCTTAATGAAGTTGTTGGTCACACCCGTGTCCACCAAGGCCTTAGTTTCAAGGTTATTGGCCTTAGCGAGCACGCACATGCGCCCTTCGTCGTCCGGATGGTGGCACCTCCACCTTCGCCTTGATTGCATTGAGGAGTTGCAAGGAACCATGTCGTGGATCCCTCGCATTCCTCTCTTCGTCTTCGTTGATCATCGCGGAGAGCTTGGAGCGCTCGGCACTCGAACACCTTGCGAGGGCCTTCACAAAGGAAACGGAGATCCTTGGCTTCCCCCGTCCTTGGAACCATTCGTAAAGTGTTTTGGGCGAAAGTCCTTAGACGGTTAAAGGGTCTCCCTTTTCCTTCACTCCGGTTGTCTCCCCACGTTCTCCTGTGGAACCCGTTCGCCTTGGAAGTCGATGAAGAACTGGTGGTTTTCTCCGGCTTCTTGTACTCGATGAGTGATTCGGCCACCGCCATGGCCGACGCCAGTCCCGCACATTCCTCCCCAGCCTCCGGCCTTGCCCATTGTTGCAATCCGTCCATGAAGGAAAATAACGAATCCTTCGCGGACATGTCCGGGATCTCCAATATCGGCTCGAAAAATTCACGAACGTACTCCCGCACCGTGCCTTTGTGGGTAAGGCGCCGAGTTTCACCCGGGATTCGTCCTCCGCGTTCGGGGATAGACCCGCGGCCTTGATCTCCCGCTTGAAATCCGCCCGTTATCAATGATACATAGGCCGCACTCCTTGTCGGCATATCGTCGCCTCCACCACACCATACCGAATCGACTAAGTATACGGAGCGGTCTTCACCTTCTTTGCCTCGTCAACAATATTCAAGGCATCAAGATCCGCTCCATGGTCCAAAGGAAGTTGTCTAACTCCCTTGCATTCCTAGACCCAGCATAGGTCTTAGGCTTTGGCACATCGATTTTGGAGCTGGAATGGCCGCCAACGCCACCTTGGGTGACCGCCATCTTCGGAGAGACCAATCCGCCTTGATCTCTTTGATTTCCTCTTGCATCGCCGGGATTTGGGACATGAGAGAACCCTTCAAGCCCTCAAATCGAGAGTTCATGTCGTCCATGACGGAGTTGAGAAGCCCTTGCATCCTCCCATAGCTTTCCTCACCCCTCCGAGTCCAACTTTTCGATGCTTTCGGTGTGCTCCTCGACCACCTCCATCCGTTCGGCTAACGCCAACTCCAATTTGGCTAGCCGACTCTCCAAGCGGACATGTTTCCCTCGAAACGGACTTATCTCTCCTCCGTTCCTTAGCGTGGTGCTCCTTGTCGCGGCCTTCGTGGTCACCACCACTAATGACAACAGATCCTCCGTTTGTCATTTTTACACCGTCTCGAAGTTTTGATTGTTCCACCGAACTTTGGCACCAACCGTGCTCGATACCACTTGTCACGGGGTCGCCTTTATAGCGCCTTAACCCGTGCGGCACCTAGTTCCCACCCGCACGAAGGAACGCTAGGTCGCCCTAACTCGTCGCATTTGGATCGGAACCCATCGATCCGTTGTAAAGCAATTGTGTAGGAAGCGCTTACGGAAGATCGATTTAAACGAAGGCAACAAACGATTGTATTGAATGCTTGAAAGCTTTACAACATCACTCCCCTACATATAGATGTTAACACTTTTCTGGCTATGTCGCCAGGAGACATCATATATGATCGAAATCTAGAATCTCTACAACTTACTCTATAAGCTAAGTACAACACTTTACAAAGGGGAAATACCCCAAAATGGCCTAAGTATGCTAGGATAAGCCTCGGTCCGTGACAGTGGGGACGTCGCGTTCCTAGTTCTGTTGTATTTAAAATTTGGTGGCGTGACATCGAAGGTTGAATCGTCCCAAGTTGTTGAATTCTCTAATCTCCTCTTCTTCCTCCTCCTCACCAAACACTAGAACGTGTAAAACTAGGTACATATAACTTTTTTTTTCCTTTATGTTCTTTCTCTTCACTGTTTTAAACCCAAACTCTAAATTGGATATAATTACAGTCAAAATGCGTGTAACAATATTTACATCACTACTTAGATAATTCTAACACCCTTAGAGACTAACTCTCAATTTTACTCAAATAGGGGTCTTTAAAAATTATTCATAAAGTTTATTAAACAAATAAATGTCATTAACCAAAACTTGACAAGTTTCATTAATCTTTAATGAGAGGTAAACTATGTAGATTTAATCCAAAATGGTATGATAAATTCAATGATTGGATAAAATACATTGGATCCAAGGATGATATATTTTTATTGTCTTGATATTTATTCATCTTTGATCATAGAGATGGACAAGGCTGTAATGATTCATTTGTGGTGGAGGGGTTCATAAATTTGAAGGAAAAGAAAAGATTGAATACATATGATGGATTTTTAAGTAAAAAAATTTATTAAAATATAAAAATCTCACACAAAGAGTACATGAAAACCAAAAATATATCAACAAGCTCAAAATGAACAACCATAACCAACATCAAAAATAAAATAAAAGGTTAACCCACCCGAAGCAAATAACTATCCTCTCAAACCCCCAAAAAAAAAAAGATAAGAGAGATCTTTGAAGCTGACCGCCCCTTATCGTCAAAAATATAGGCATTCCGCTTGCGCCAAATATACCAAAGAAGGCAATAAAGGACAACACTTCACACCATTGAATATTGCCCCATGCCTCTGAGCCAACACTCAAAAACGTATGAAGGGACAACAATATCACCCAAAGAAGGCCGAACAAGCCCATAATCATATCCCAAAGCTCCCTAAGATACGGCAGTGAAGGAATAAATGATCCATGGACTCTATTGAAGCCTTATACATGAAACAATGGCTAACAAGAACGAAACCCCAATGTCACAGATTATCAGGTTGTGTCTCTTTGTTGTTAATGAATTAATGTCATCGTGTTGACATAATTATATCTAAAATTACTAAACAAGATAATAAAGACTATCATATTCATTTGAACTCATGCAATGAGTGCCTTAGATTTCTTTTACAATTTCAGGATTGGATTATTGGCCAAAGTAATTTTCTCAAGAAACATCAACCAACTATAATACTTCTCTAATTGTGTATCTTTGTTATGCAATGATGTAGGTGTTTCTTATAAAAAATAAATATTTTGAAAGGGAAATAAATTGTAGAGATGATTAATAATCTTAAATGTGATAATCTTGAAATTGGTTGAATTTATCAAAAATTGAATTTATCAAGAAACACGTGATGGAGCTTATATTATCATTTAAAGGTGAATTAAGGAATTATTTGATACGAATTTTATTTTTATTTTTTGATTTCATAATTTAAATTTTTATTTAATTTAATTTTTAATTTTTAAATATTAAAAATAAATTCTATTTTCAAGAAAAATATATTTTTAAAAATCAGGTCGTACAATTTTTTTTTTTAAAAAAATTTAAAATATAATTTGAATTCGCAACCAAAATTAAATCTTAATTTAAAAACAGAAAACAGAAAACTAAAAATTATTTTTAAAACCACTACCATGATGACCTATTTTCTAATCATACTTAGGGGTATAAAATGGACTGCTTGTCTGTGGACCAGTTCGTGATCTGTACGGACCGAAGTCGGACTGGACAAAAAAATTCTAGTCCACTTCAATCACGGGCCACCGGTCCGTGCAGAGTAAATCTGTGTAAACGTGAAACAGGTCCGCAAACCATTTTTTTAAATAATTTTTAAAAAAATTATTACATATTCTACCTAGTATATTAGTACCTAGAACTTAAACCTATTAATTTTAAAATTAATATTTAGAAATATAAACTATTAAATATAATTTTAAAATTAAAATCTTAAAACATATTTAACAAAATTAACTTATAATAATTTTTTAAATAAGTAAATATGAACTAATCCGCTGATTGATCCGCATCCGCATGCAAACCAGACTAGAAAAATTCTAGTCCAAAGTACGGTTTAGGCTCACTCCGTCATGAACCAGACTGAACTGTCTAGTTTTACATCTCTAATCACACTTTAATTTCAGATACTGATTCGCATGAACCAAACACAATTCCAACACATTTTTTTATTTTCATATTCAGAATTCACTGCTGAGAACAGCGAACCAAACAGGCCAAATTAAATATTAAATAACTTTTTTTTAATCTAGTACATGATGTGCTATAAGTTATAAAGAATGATACAGATGCTCAGAGAGTGGAAAGGTTATATCCTCTGGCCTTATGAAGCTTATTAAAGTTGACCCTAAAACAGGTCATTTGATATTTTTGGCCACTAAATTAAAAAAACTCTCTCATTCTCCTTGACAGAAGAAGTGTTTACGGTTGCACCATTAAATGGAACTTGGCAGCCACTCGAGCGTTTCACCTGCAAACATGGGGATGACTTCTCCGGATGCAAATGAGAAAGATTGTGGCACTTTCCACGGGGTTCTGGTTAATTTGATTTTTGATTTGTTTCTCGGAAGCCCATAAAAATCTGGTCCATTGAAGCTTGTAAATGCCTCCAGCTTTTCAAGGGCGCCAGCCTAAACCAAATACAAGGAACAGGTTATGGGGGCACAATCACTGACATGAGAAAACTATATTAGAAAGGTGGAAAGAAACGGAATATATGGTTTGAGAGAAATTACCTCTTCAAATACCTTGGCATATGCTGAAAGTGCAACAGGTGCATTATATATGCCAGCACATCCACAGGAACATTCCTTTCGCCGTCTGTCATGAGGTGCACTGTCAGTTCCGAGAAAAAATCTTCTACTTCCGCTAGTCACGGCTGCCACAATTGCCTGTCCTAGATGACAAATAAAGATAAGTTCAGAAAAGGTATGCTATAACTGCTAAACAACTTTTCAGATAATATTTTAAGCAAATCTCATGAAGTGTCAAGATTGACTCGAAAATCTAAGATGCTTATTCATGGCATGATTAATAGATATTTGGTTCTTGAAAAGGCCCTGCTAGCAATCAGATGACCTTTCAAGTGATGGAACCAGAACAACTTTAAATAGAAACAAAATAGGTAGGCTCCAAAGTTTACTACATGAAACAAATTAAACTTTGGCTAAAGTTTCCTAATAAAATAAATGATCTTTTGTAAAATCTACAGATAGTCAATAAACAAAGGAGAAATTGACAACGATTATCCGCCCATACCATTGCAGGATAACACAATGAATTTTCCACACTTACAGGATGGATCTTGCAAATTTACACCCATGTCCAGTGATATTTGTTTGCAAATTGGTATACCTGTGTGGGTGAACTGTCTTTGTTAACAGTACCATGCAAGCATGATTACAATTCTAACGGTTCAGTAACAGTACTAGTTTTTCAAAAGTAGCTATCATAATAAGACTTCTTCTATGGATGTATCGATGTTTAACACACAGGAAGTCCTAAATTACATGATTGATGATGGGAATAAGATCCTTGATTGTCACTTGGTAAAAATAACATATGAAACTTACTGTGAGTCTCTCTTTTGAGTACTGGAAGACAGTAATTATGTGGCTGCAGTCCCCCTTGGAAAAGAGAATTCCTATTTAAAAGAAGATGTTGTGGCGTTACAGTTGCTGCAACACAACCTACCATACACGATTGAAATGAGCATTCAAAGAGTGAAAGGATAGATAGAATATATTAGTTTCTCCTTCCTGATAAAAGAAAATCTAGTTGGAGGCAAACCTTCAGTGCAAGAATCAATGAATCTGACAGCATCTGCAGTAGTAATGTGCTCCATCACAACCTTCAGACGGGGAAGTCTCTTGATTAGTGGGGCCAGAATAGTGTCAATAAACACCTTTTCACGATCAAACACATCAACCTTACTATCAGTAACTTCCCCGTGGACCTAAAATAAAATTTTGCACAAACAGGATGCCTATTCAGAACAGTAAAAGGCAAAAGCCAAACGAAGCTGAATATAAATTTTTGGCAGCGTCAAAACATTAATACATCATCTTAGACTGTCGATCAACAAAAAAATCCAGTTCACTTTTTTTTTTAATTATTAACTTATAATAGGAAAAAAAAAATGTATACAGTGTTTACATTTATGTTGAGCCCTTATCCCTGTCAAGTTTATTCAGTTAATCACACGCTAATGTAAAATGCATGGATGCATAATAAAGCAAAAATTATAAAATTAATTTATTAAGATGAAAGCCATATATTATTCACACTGCCAACAACCTGTACTAGTAATTTGCATTGATTAAACAAAATATGATTTATGAATTACGTAACTGCGTTATCAACCTCCTATGAAAACATAAAGTTAAACTTTCAAGACAAGATAATTAGACTTCCAATCCCTTGAAATAAACCTAGGGCTTCTAAATTTTATATACAACACTGACTTATATAAAAACATACAAATAGCATAAACTTAGAAAATTCAAATTTCTAACAATCACCAGCAATGGCATATTCTGCTCAATCATCTCTTCGAGAACAGGCAAACAGTTCCCGAACAAATTTGTAACACCATCTTGGGAATTGGTTGTAGCCCCAGCAGGATACAATTTCACGGCATAAACAACGCCACTTTTTCCTGTCAAAGCAGTAAAGTAATGGGCAAATGGCTGTGCATGTGTGTACTCTCACTTCAATAATAATATCTTGATTTCTCTTTTATTAGAAAATCTATAATGCAGGATGCAGATAAGACTTACTTGCGAGCTTGACTTCATTAGGACTAGTGTTATCAGTCAAATAGAGGGTCATCAGAGGGTTGAAATCAATATTGGCAGGTAGTGCCTTTAAAATGGCTTCTTGATAAGATAGAGCAGCAGCTGTGGTGGTAATTGGGGGTTTCAAATTTGGCATGACAATTGCCCTCCCAAAATGACTTGCACTATAAGCATAATTATCAATATAACAATTAGACTTAATACAATACTAAACTGCCATGAGAATTAATTTAAATCACTTCATATTCAAAAGATTTAAAACCAACCATGTGAATTCACTATGCACATCCATGAAGGCATTATAGAACAACAGCAACAAAAAAACACCTGTGGGAAACAACAGCTTGAAGAAGGTCACCATCACGTAGATGAAGATGCCAATCATCTGGCTGTGTTAGAAAGAGCTCCATCTTTGCTTTGGAAGCCATCATATGGTTGGGTCCTTTAGCTTTTACACAAACAAACTTGGATGCCTATATAATAGTGCATGCCGCCATAAGCACAAGACAATATCTTCTATCCGTTCACATTTAAAGCACAAGACATGACAAAATCAAATGTTCCCAGTCCACTACCCATATTCCTAAAGCACAAAAACAATTCCCTCTATCAGTTCACATTTAATCTATGGGGAGGGATGTTCATACCCACCGAATTAATTAACACAACTACTTTTGTGAAATGTCTGCACTATCCATTTGTTATTTAATTAAGTAATTCTTACAAAAAATAAATAAAATAAATAAATCAGTTCATCCATTGTGTAAAACAGGCTTGATTGCGCAGCAAAATTAATGTAAAATAATGATGATGTCGTTTGGATTAATTTGGTTCGAGAAATAAAACTTCAGTTCGAGACTAAGTCTTATTTTTCGAACCGAAATTCAGAGAAATCAAATTTAACTTTCTATGAAGTTCTCTTTCGTTATCGTATACCTCTCGTATTTCCTTTTTCATCATCTTCTACCTTCCTCCCGCTGCTTAGAATTTTCACTTTCAATCGTCAAATACACTCAAAATCGATAAAATTTCAATTAAAATGATTCTTTTCTTATCGTAAATTACATGTGAGATTTATTCAATTTATATCAATTCGTCCTACTTGTGAAAAATCGTGGGCGTCACCACACAATGATTCCTACTTTCCTTCGCATTCGATGGAGTTCTTTGTTCCGAGGATGAGTTTTCACATCAAACTAACCAAACGATTTCAATTGAATTCACATAAAAAGGCTAATCTTGGTATAACAGAAGGATATAAGACAGACAATTAATCACAAAGAAAACGATACATACCGCAGGAGGAAGCATGGGCGCCTTTATCATAATAGGCATTACAAGGTGGAAACCTAGACTGCCAGCAGGGGGGTCACTGTAGAAAGAGAAACGAACAAAAGTAAGAAAGAGGCATCCCAGCAGGGAGGGATATGATTAAAACTTTACCATTTTTTAATTCATCACAAATAATAACTAATGACAACTGAATCTGATGCATCAAAATAAAAATAGGAAAAGCAACCTTCATTTCAACGATATGTAAATGTCTTTGAAGTTAATTGAGCGATCAGCCACTAGAACGTAACACTAATTGATGACTTCTATTTTCATACACAAAGCTTTTGGAGACCAAGGAAAAAAAACCCAAAAAGGCATCAAAACATGTTCGTAAATTTGGAGAAAGTTTTCAAAAATCCTATGAAACTGTATATAAATTTGGAATATGTAATACTCTGCAGATAAACTCTCCAATTACCATCACCAGGGCTGTGAGAGCCACCGTAAAGGGAAGAGTTGGGTGGATGGTCGGAGGTGGAGACGACGGTAGCCGTAGTCGGCTAAGGCGTGGATGGCGGTGAGAGGAGGCTGGAAATTTCTAGCCCTATTATCTTTCGTACGGGATCAAGAACCAACGAACTAAACCGAATGACCGAAAAAAATTTTAAAATAAAATTGATTTATTTGTTTTTTATTTTTGAATAATTAATTATATTTTATCTTTTTTTTTCCGGTTTTAACTGTTACGTTATCAAACTGACCGAAAATACTATATTATGGTAAACGTATTTAAATGTTCGTTAATTTTTGAATTTAATATAGTCTAGTATGTTATTTATGGAAAATAAACTTGATAATATTTCTCGTATTTTTGGGTTTTATTTGTTAGTTTTTAATAGTGACATTTCAAATTTAGATTTAGTATCTCGTTTTCTTATGTGAATGTTTAATGTTTTTTAGACTATTTTTTTTCTTGTGACTTAGAAGTTGATTAGTAATGATATTTGAGATGAATAAATCTTTTCTTCTTTAATTTATTGTTAAAATTTAAAAATTGATTCAAACCGATGAGCCGAACCAAAATTTATGCACCAAACCGAATCAAAAATCGATGGTTTTTAACCTTTATTGGTTGATTTTTATTTGAATTTTTTCTAAACCGAATGTCTTTGGTTTGATTTAAAAATTATATATAAAACAACCGAACCGACCGATAATCACTACTAATCTTTTGCAATGTTTTTCTAAAATATTTTAAAAAAAAATCGGTTATTTTGCTAAATATATATATCGTTGTGTATAATATATATCAAATCTTTATTTGTAAGAAATTATTTTGGAAAGCAGGAAACAAATAACTATATTTTGATTTTTTTATAGATTTTTAATAAAAAAAACTTATTTAAAAAATAAAAAAATTGTAATGCATTGTAATTTGTAAACAACATCCAAGATGTTACATTTTATTTTGTCATATCTCATGCAATGCCTAAAATATTGTATAGTATAATTTTCTAAATCAAAATTACTATATCTGTTTTCTATTTGTATTTTATTTGATTACAGTAAAAAAACTATAACAAATAATATAATTTTCTGAACCGTTAAAAATATATTTAACGATTTAATTTTGAAAAATTACATTCTGTATTACTTTTATGCATTGCATATGAATTTATTGTATTTCATACATGCAAGATATTATATTTCATACACAAATAATCATGTCCATCCATTGTCGGTTGGTTTTTTCCCCTCTGATAAGCATCATCAACAAAAGTTGGCTCATGCACAAGAATCTAAGATGGGCAATATTTGGTTGGAGGGCTGAACTCATCCAAATAGGCTCGCTAGTCATCGCGTAGATTTTGTGGATGAAACCAAATAATGCCATTTTTTAAAGTTGGTATCAGGGATGGCTCTTCTGTCGTTTTTTTTGAAGCAGCTGGTACAAGGGATTGTTTTTTACGTTATGTTATGTACGAGCTTGCTTTTGCACACGTCTTTAGTACCCAACTGATGTAATAACAATTCATTGATTCTTATCAAATCACTAATAGAGTTTCTTCAATCATTGATGAAATTTGATCAAATTATTGACATATCATATGTGCCCATACCTGCATAAAAACAGACATATATATATATATAATATATCTCATATATTCTTTAAAAAAACAAAATTCTAAATATCATTGAACTTGAACGCTCTTAACAAAAATCTTAGAATCATCCCTGCTTCTTGTATGATTTTCCTTCTTGTCCTTTTTGAATATTATTATTTACATTTTTTAAAAAAAAAAAAAAAACATTTCAGCGCATGAAGTATATTGTTTTTAAATTTTTATTTGGATATAAGGGAAAGGCCTATACTTGGAAGTTAATAATTAATAACAAACAAACGCAATGAAACATAAGCAACTACATTGCATTATTATAGAATTGCAATTCGCAACAAAAAGAAAATAGATGGAAAAAAAAAATCACAAGGGACTACTAAAACAAAGAAGCAGCAGCAATACAGAACACAAGGATTATCGAGACAATCCTGCAACCTCGTCAAATGTTACCCAGATGCCCGAACTACCATTATTTATCTGACTTTTTTTGTTTTTATCCAATTCAAGCAAGTCTCTCTTCCCTTCATCGTAGTGAGTGCTCCTTTTACTTGAACGAGACAAACTTCCCAGCCCACCTTTTCTTCACCTTGTCACGATTAATATTACCATCATCAGAAAAGTCATTGACATGGTCGACGCTCTTCCCATGGCCAACATTCGATGCAGCACTCATCTTCATCCTGGCCCGGGTAATAAAATCAGAGTACTTGTCGTCCACATGACCTGTCCCTGTCTCAGTCCTAGTCCCAGTCCCAGGAGCAGTATGAACAAGACCAACATCAGATGAAGCTCTTTTCATGCCAACATTTGTCAGGGCCCTTAGCTTAAGCTTTGCACGCTGAATGTAATCAGAAGATTTCTCATTAATATTTTCGAGATCCGATTTGTCGCCCTTCTCTAACATCTCTCGGTTGTTCCAGCGGCCGGAGGGAATGGGAGGATCGAAGACACTGGGGACAGGGTTGTCGTGCTTAAAACGGCGGTGTAACATGCTATGCTTTGACTGGTGAGCAGAGCCGATGCCCATGGCCCTAAACATTTTCACACACGTGGACTTGGACTCGGAGTCGGTATCCATTGGTTGTGTGCAAAAGAGATTGATAACTCAAGTCAATAACTTGATACAACCCAGAGACGAACGATGAGAGTTCTTAGAAACTAGAGCTAGAAAGTGCTCCTCAAGAATCGAGAGACCAGAATAGTTTGCCTGATTGTGGAGAGGCCAAGACCCATGTTTCACTCAAAAGATTATATGATTACTTATACGGAACTTATTGCTGGAAACAGGTAGACGTTCAAAGTGAGGAGCATATCGATAAGCTTCTTCCTAAATTTTTTAATGTTTATTTAAGAGAGCTTTTCTCAATTTCAAGATTCCTAAGGAAATAGGTAGCTTTCCCAAATTTTTTTAATGTTCTGATGGTTGGGGAACATATTCTTGACCCACTAGATTCTTATAGGTTATAACGTAATAGGATACGTCTGGAGAATCAGATGCGTCTGAGTGTTTGGTTCCAAACTTGTTTTCAAAAATAGAATCTGGTAAAACAAAACTGTTTTTTTAATAACATAATTATTTTTAAAATAACTTTGTTAATGAAGATACGAGATTAGCAATGACAGATGGAAACAAGAAGAAACTAAACACAACCCACAACATTGCCATCCTTCCAACCAAAAAAAAAAAAGAAGAGCTAAAAGAGAGAACAAAAAATTACATCTAAAAAACCCACAATGCCATCCTCCAATTATATGCAGTATAATCTGCAAAATGCATCCACTGTGTTTCTCATGTTTGAAGCAGAGTATTTACATAGATTCATATGGATCTAGACACTATATCACTGCCTAGAGCACAATAAATGGATATATACACTGCAGGGGCATCTTTCCATTCTTGGGAGCTGGAAGGGTTTGGGGAGAATCAGCAATGTAACCATCGACAAAAATGATGTGAATTTAACACCTAAGGAAGAATAAAAGGGGGTAAAGAGCAACCCCATGCAGTTCGGGTTTCCCACCACAGGAAGGACAAAACCAATTTTGAGAAAGCAAAGGGAGGTTACGCTTGAGTTAGAGCTGTACACTTGCAATCATTACCGAAGGTGGTCACTTTAATTATCAAAATTCCGGTCAAATGCTTCTGCGGGAAGGTTGAGATCGAAGAAGCCACCCCCACAACCTTCCTTTTTAGCACGCTTCCGAGGAGGCCATCCACTCTCAACAGAGCTCCTAGAACCTGAGGCTTGATCTGTATCCCATGTCCCTCCTACATCTGCATCATTTCCAGCATGTTGGTCTTATTTTTCTCAAGATCAGTACGCTATACCAAACCACAAACCCCCATCAATTACATTAAATCCAATTAATTGTGAATCAAAGCATCAGTAAGAATCTTGATGCAGTAATTGGACAACTAGCAATTATGAAAGTAACAATTGAGACACTTTTGGCCTGAGGGAGGGCCATCTTATAATCCTAACTCCCTCCCCTTGCATGCAGTCCTAACAAGGAATTACTGAGTTCTAAAGAAACATGTTAAATTTCAATGTAGTATAATACTTCATTACTCATTGTAATAATCACTATAGATTAATGATAAAAAATGAAACCAACAGAATTTCGGGACCCTGGCTCTAAAATTCTGGAGTACTAATCCTCATAAGGTGGTTTGGCGTTTTCTGACAGATGAACTAACTTCAATAGCATGTCATATTAAACCAAAATAAACAGTTTTGGTTCAAATTTACATTCAGAAAGCAGACTGTGCACACCCCTTTCTATGTAGATTGAAACTTATTGGCAAAACTACATATCACACTGCATAAATTCAACACCTATATAAGATCTGCAATTGCACAGAATTGAGCAAATAAAATTTTAAAATGTAATTTGCACAGAGAAAATGTTGACAATAGGCAAACGGGAAACACAAGGCAAAAAGCAATTCTTAAAGAAAACGCCAACAGATTGTAAATGTATAAACACTATAGATAAACACTTATTCAGGAAAAAATAAATGTATAAACACCATGGATAATTTGTAAATTTCAAAAGTCAATCGATGCAAAACCTCAGCAGACGTACCAAACTTTATGAGCTAGAATTATCAACCTCTCCCCAAAATAATTGCACTAGAAGTTGGTTGATACCACAAATGGAGAATAAATCAATTTTAATTCACTTTACCATTCAATCCAGGATCTGATTCTATACATCTTTCAGCATCACTGCATTTCATGTTCCGTGAAGTTGAAAGCTCTGTTGCCCTCTCAATGCCTTTTGACCTGTAAGGAGCTATATTATGGGTGCCAAGTTGGAGAGAACCTAATAAGTCGTTCTCAATGCATTCATACCTGCATGGCATTAATGAGTGCATAGATATGAAAATAAATAAATGAAGCAATCAATTAAAAGGATCAAAGGTTTTGTGCAGGTATACTGACATTTTCTGGCAAAGTGAATCAACCACATGACACAAATTGATAACCTGCATCCTTATGTCCATAACCTTATCCTCAGAAAACAGGTCAAATGGCTCCTCCAAACACTTGGAAAGATTCTCAACATTTGCCTCAAGTTGCTGTTGCTGATCCTCAAACAAATGTTTTTTAATTTCTCTCTCCTTCACAGTCATCTCATCGTTAAATAGCTCATCACCAAACATATAAAATGCAAATGGATATGAATACAAAAGAACACGCCTTGATCTGAAGAGTCTATTCAGCCCATTTGTTACCCAACTGAAATCTCTAAGAGAAGATTCCTTCTTTTCCAAATTTGAAACCTTCTCTCTAATAGTCTCTTTCAGTTTAGTTTCAAGCTTGAAGGAATCTGAATGAGCTTTGTAACGGTTGTGGTAGTGCATGTAGCGGTAAAGATCTCGCTTTGCACGCTCAGCATTTTCCCCTTTGTCTTCTTTGTAGCGCCCACAACTGTGGCCAGCAATACTTGACCAAGTATGATCTCGGCCAGTTGCACCACCACAAAGCCAACTATGCAGAAAGTAAAAACATAAACTCAGAAAAAAAAAAACAGGATGGTGAATAATTATTATAAAAATATTTAAAAAAAACTAACCTAATTTACTGATAATAAGAAAGCCAAACTGTTCGGAAATTATTAGAAAGTGGAGAAGCTAAAGGTTTGATGACTGAGTGAGAAAGCTAAGAAAGTATTGCTAATGACGGAAACATATATCTTTTTCATGCTAGGAATATACATCTACTTTCTAATAATTTTATTCTTATTAGTGTCTGAAGTTAATTCTTCTTTTGCATTAAATATCTTGTCTAAGATTTAAATTCCAAAGAAATTGATAATATCCTTGATTTCTACTCATGATTGAAGATTCCTATAAAAATAAGGAGGAGAAGAAGAAGAAAGAAAAGAGGGAAAGAAGATAACAACAAAGCAAGGTAGATATTAATTTTGCAAACCCAAGACAACCTGAAAATTTAAGTGACGAAGTTGGGCAAATTTTGCATGAAAAATGAGAAACTACAATAGAAGCAAACTATATAGTTAATTGCCATGTGGCAATTGGCAAATAGCCCAATATTTACCTGGTGGAGCATTCAACCCAGGAACTAGTCAGTCCACCACCATCCTTCAGACATATGCATAGGCAATTCTAACTAGCATAATGAGACAAGTGAAAGAGAACTTTACCAGAATGCTTGCCCACATATGCAGCTCACTAGGTTGCAACCACCATTCTTCTCCACAGGTTTGTGACACTTTGGACAAGGTTTTGTGTGAACTGTAATCCAATTAACAGTTTCTGATTCATCTCGACACTTTTTGGCCCAAAGCTCCCACATCAGACATGAACAAGGTGAATGTGCTTCTGTCAAGCAACTAAAACAAAATTGCAGCCCACAAGAACATTCTACCTCACAAAATTCATCATCCTCAACACGTATTGCATTCCCACAATGGGGAACACTTGGGCACCACTTAACCATTTTATTGTCCTCAATATATGACTCAAGTACAAAGCGATCAAATTTGTCCGCCAGATCAGGACTCCTTTTACTGACAAGAATTCTGACGATGGATTCATCACATATAGCATTGCATTTGTGTGCCATGCACTTAATGCGCCTACTCAGCCCATCATTTATCTTTACAATGAAATGCTCGGTCCAGCCTGAGTATACAAAACAAAATTGAAGGAACCAATCTTTTTTAGTAACATAAAACCACAACATAAGCAGACAGTACGTAACAAAGAAGGTAGTGATCAACAACGATTTTAAAAAAAATCAGCTATGAGATGCACTTTTTAGTTTAGTAGTCTAAATAATTTAAATGCCCAGGTTAATTGGAAAAATATAAAGAATAGAGCAAGCGCAGATTAATTACAGGTGTTACAGAAGCTGTGGCCGCAGTCCATTCTTGTCACCTCATCAATTGTTACATCGTCAATGCATATGTTGCAGGTCACTGTAGAAGGTGGCGAGTCAAGATCGTGATGCTCTGCCACAGTCACACCAGCTTCAGCAAACAAGGGTGTTTTCCCCTTCTCCACAAGCACGGCAAACAACTTCTCAACATCCCATCGGTGGTGAATAAGTAAGGTGCGAGCATGGTGCTCTCTCAGTGATAGCAATTCCATTACTCTATTTAAGTCTTCCATCTACGAAAACATTAACCAACTCATTACACCAATGTCCAGTTAAGAAAATTTTATAAATTAATTTCAATAGCAAATGATATATTGCTATCTGCTTGGTGTTACCTGTGCAGCCAAGAGAGATTCTTTTGTTATAACCTGCAAAATAAGACGCATAAAGTGCAAACTAAAATTGTCAATTTTCCAATAAGAAGTGATAAAAGGATTACAGATTATAAATATTTTGTCAATGATGTCTATTACATTCAACATTATAAAATATAATAACACTATTAATATAGATCGCCATTTTCTGTATATTTGTCCATCAAAATCCAACTTCGCAAACCATTCCTAAAACATTAACTTTTTCTTTTCTTTTTTCTTGAAATACAACTGTCTATATATACAATCAAATCCAGGTAAGAGTACTAGTAGTAGATTTCCTGTAAAAGTCCATTTTCCAAGAAAAAGATTAAAAAGTCGTAAAATTATTTTTACTACAAAAGTTCTATATTTAACATTCTATAAATTTGCATGATATTTTTTAATGTATTAAAAATACTATTTATTCCTTATAATTATTAAATTATATAAAAAAAATCTCTCACTCTCATGTTTCTTGGAACTTTCAATTTTATTTCATATAAAATTATAAAAAATATATTATTAAAAAAAATCGTATGAAATATTATTTTAATAATATCAAGGATGATTTAGAAAATATATATTTATATAGAAAAGTAAAAAATAGTTTAAATATATAAATTTAAGAAAAATATTTGAAAATCTCATGTGAGAGTACCCTAGAGAAAATAAACAGTCCAATCTTTGATAAAAAAAAGTAAAAAACATGAAAGAAAGATAACAAACAAAATCAAAATTTAAGCCGAAACTATAATGCTTGAACACGAAAAAATTTCGGCTATTGTCAGCTAATTTATGATACCCGTCATTAATCAATAAAATAAATAATGCATAAAAATAAAAATAAAAACTAAAAACTAGCGACGACAATCTGACCTAAAAAGCTCAACCCTGAGACTGGAACCTAATATGGTTTCCCTTAAATTGCTCAATCACCGCAACTAAACCAACGATTTCAGTCTTTAAACACCATACAAATGAACGCGACACTTGCCCTTCCAAAAAAAAAAAAAATCAATTCCCGACGTATAATTAACATTTTCAATCTTTACGCACAAAACAAAACTCACACGCATACAACACAATTCACACGACACCAACGACCATAACACTCCATCAATAACAAGAAATTAAGGGAGAATTAGAAACAAGAATCCAGGATCTTCGAGAAATGGTATCAATTGTCGCGATTGGAATACCTTGCACGAAGGACCCTTCGGCGGAACCCACTGGAGATCAGCCTCATCGTTTTCGAGGCCGTCGAGCGACTCGCGATCAGAATAATAGCATTCCTCGTCATCCATTGAAAAATCAACCGATCAATCGTTGAAGAAACACAGACCAATTGAATTGAGTTGATTATACTCTATAGGTAGATCGATCGTCCAATCGAGGCTTCAATTCGATCGATCGGCATAGAATTATTCACACAGGAGCCTATATCCCTGAGGAACCCGCTTTTCCGGCGGGTTCGCCGGCGGCGAGGTAGCGGCGAGGCGGCGGCGAGGCGGACGCGTAGAACGAAAGCAAAAGCCCACGCCGGAGAGAGAGAGAGAGAGAGAGAGAGAGATTGGGTGCACAGTACGGATTACGGGAAAAACAGGCTTTGGGAAATGGGAAGGTCTCTCGAGGTGGTAAAAGAAAAGGGACGAAGCGACGCCGTTTTGTACAGGGGTGGCAGTGTCACCCGTTTTGAGTAGCAGCGTCTGCGAATCAAACGGTGACACAGCGCGGAAGCTCTCTCCCCTCGGCCCTCACCACTCCCCCACACACAAACCCCGCTTCCCCTCAGCTGGATGGCTGCCGCGTGTCGCCCAGCCTGGGGTCAAAGGTAAAAATCAAAGACGGCAATGGAACGGATTTACATAGATTACTCTTAACTAGTCTAAGAAAATTTTATATCAAACTCATTTGGAACCAACCGAGGGATTGATATCCGATATAATTTATGATATTATTTTTTATATTTATAATAGGATGGATCACTCCTGTCCCGAATTCATCTCAAATCATTGATGGGTCAAATAAATTTATCCTAAATTCGTCTCGAATCCATTTATGTCGATTTTAAATCCGTCCTAATAGAATTGGAGTGAAACAGGTTTTCAATATAACCTGTCTCATTAACATCCTAGATAAAGTCAGTTTTTATTTTTTTTAGCTTCAAAGACCTTTCTTCTTTCTTTTTTATGAAGATATTATTTCATTCAAACTAAAAAGGAAACTAAAACCAAACAACTCTTCCATGACTTATGTCATGCTTTGCTTCTCAATTATGCATAAACCTTTACAATGGATTTAGGTCCAATCAATGCTTCTGATTGGTTAGGTTTTTTCCTTGAATAAAATATAATTTTTTCCAACAAAATAATAATAAGAACTGTCTTTTGTTATCAATGACAAGAGTTCTAGTTTGTAATTGAACCCCAATGGTGGTCATGGGAGGGAAGGGATCTGTCCACCCTTTGTGCTAGTGAAGTGGGGCGCAAGAGGAGAGAGGGAGAGAGAGCTAGATTGAGAAGAATTATTTTTTTATTTTTTAATATTAATGATAGTATTTTAAAATTTTAAAAATGATTTCTCCGTAAATTAACTTTAAAAATCAATCTTAAATTATTTGTCTTTTATTAAAAAAAGCAAAATAAAAATTATAATGCTTTTGGTTATAAATCTCAAAAGGAATATCAAACTAGGCTGATATCGTTCTCGAATCTTTTGGTGGTCTAAAATTGATACTTAGCGCCTTCTTTTATAGCATCTCTAAAAGACTTATTATTCTTTATAAATAGAGAGTCAAACTTTAAAATATTATTCCAATACATTCTTTATCTTCATACCTACATTTGAAAATTGTTATAGTTAGATCCATCTCCAACACTATTTATCATTTTTTCCCCTGTAAATGATTTTGCACATGTAAAAACTAAAAAGTCATTTTACAGCTTCAATTCCAAAACTACTCTTCATTTTGTTTTTATTCTTATTAAACTAATTTTTACTTATTTTAACTTTGTTACTCCCTTTGTTAATACATAGGATGATACAATAAATATAAAAAATAATTTTATATAATATAAAGAGTGAAAGTTCCTATTCAAAGACGAAGAGTAACTATAACATTTTTCAAATGTAAATAGAGGGTTGAAGAGTATATTTGAATAATATTTTGAAGTTTGAATTTCTAATTGAAGGAAATAAAGAGCCCCCTGGAGATATGTTCACTCTTTATTTTTTATTTGTAAAGAGTAGCTATTTACTCTTTACATTATGTAATATTATTTTGTCTTTTATCGCATGAGTTAATAAGGGAGTTAAAATAAAATGAAAGAAATATTATTTTAATAAACAAAATAAAAGAAAGAGTAGTGTTGGAGTTAAAGTATAAAATAACTTTCAACACGTGAAAAAATTCCTACATGTAGGAAAAAAATAATTTTAGAGATACTCTTAAAAAGTCTTATGGGATTTTTTTTAAACAACAAAGAAACCCAATTTCATAATAATAAAAATAATATTTTATTATGATAGCTAACAAATTTATTGAATCTATTATTTAGGATTGTAAAAAGTAGTCAGCTAATTTTTGTAAAAATTGAGTTTTTCATTAATGCTAAAAAAATTCATTTAAATTTATTATTAAAATTTATACTTTAAAGTAATTTAATTTTGAGTTTGATTTTAATAATTTACTTAAAATAATCTTCAAATCATCCTTCAAAAATTTAAAACTTATCTTCTTACTCTTTTGCCGCTAGCCATTCTCTCCCTATAACTCTTCTTGCTTTGTTGGGCCTAATTCCAACCTAAGATACCATTATCTTCATCTTCTACCATGATAGTAAGTTTTTTACTCTCTCATTTAGTAAATGTTTTGCAATTGGATCTTTAATTTATATGAAGAGAGTACACATGGTATTGAACTATTTTTTCATGTATTGATTGCCTTTCACATAATTATTAGTGTGAGGTTTATGATGTATTATTTAGACTTTATTTAAGTTTGTTGAAGTCTATTGGTATTAAAATTTAGCTTTTGTAACTTTTTCCTTAAATCACAAATTTGAGATTTCACCTTTAAACCAGAAATTCATTAAAAATAACAAATTTGAGATTTCACTCTTAGATTTTGTTAAAGTCTATTGATTGAAAGTTTGATACTTACTAATTAAAGTGTAAGTTTATTTTCATCGTTACAAATAGGGACAAGTTCTCAACTTCAATTTGCACATTTGTTTATGCAAAGCATTTTTCGTGAACAAGTTTAAAAAAAATTAAATCGAAAGTTCAAGTTCACGCTAAAAGTTTAAAGATTTAATTAAAATGTAAGTTTGTAATTTTTCTCTTAAACTAATATTTTACTTTTAAATTATAAGTTTATTGAAGATTCAAATCAATGCTTATTAATTAAAGGATAAGTTTGAAGATAATGAGAGACTACATTTTGCTTATGTTTGCCTTTATTACAGCATTTTTTGTGAATTGCACGTTTAAAAAGTTCATTTAAATTGAAAGTTCATAAGATGCAAAAACTAAAAGCTTAATGCTTATTGATTAAACTATAACTTTATATTCCACACTATGGTATCATTTCTGCTATTGGTTATGCTTGAATTGCAAGTTCAACCACATATTTATTTATGCTTATCATCTTATCATTTCTGCCCTTGAAGTAAATCATTCCACTTTCACTTTCCGTTATCCTTTCCGCCTCATTTTGGAATCAAAGAGACCTCATCAAAACCAACCAAAACACATAAGTTTTATTTATAGTTTAAACCGTTAATGAGGGTCTAAGTTGTCATACTATATCCTCTTATACTTGGAGGATGATAAAATTAGAGTAAAAATAGCTTAGCAAAATTATAAGCTTTGGAATCTTTAAATAAAGTATAGATAATTAAAATATATATTAAACCAAGCACATGAGATTGCAAAAGGAAAGTAAGAAAATAACAAGTATACTAACAATGCCGCACAATTTATGCTGCTATTGTTTAACCAAACTATTTTTCCTCAATACTAATGAACAAAAATTTCAATTAGTTGTTAATAATTTGATTGTTTTACTATTGTTTTATATTTGATTGATAAGAGTTATATAATTATTTTAAAACATTTTATAGAGTAAAACAAAGTTTATTATTAATAAAACTTTAATAATTTTGATGACTTTGTTAACCTAATTTATTTATTGTGATAAAGGCATAACTAACCAAAATAAACAAATACAAACGGTTGTTAAAGCAAATTCAAACAGTAATAATAAATTTTTTATTTAAATTTTTTTAAAAAAATCATAAAATTAACCCCACAATAAAATTTCTATATTTAACTTTTCCCATAAAATTTAACAAGTATTTCCTAATGCTTTACTTTCTATAATTATTAAATTCTATAAAAAATTTCTATAATTTCTTTCTTTCACATTTATCATAATTTTAACTTATCTATATTAAATTATAAAAAAAATATTATTAAATAAAAATAAAATAAAATAAAATTTTAATAATATAAAAATTAGTTAATAGAATATATATTATAATGTATGTATAGGAAAATAAAAAATAATTTAAAGATATAAAATTATGAAAACAGGTGTTATTGCCCCAACAAATGAGTGAAACGACCGCTCCTAAAAAATTAAGGAAATGGTTGATTGAATATTATTATTTTTAAAAATAAAATTATTTTTAAAAATAATAAATTTAAAATTATTTATAAGTAATAAAAATTTATCCTAACCTATAATTTTTAAAAATAATAATATCCAATCAAACATTCCCACGCTACAGCCAAAGTATCACACTATCAGGTATTGTTTACCCGAACTAAACAAGAAGACCGACAAAAGGACAAATAAAATCTGGAATTTAACAGCATGCTGGAGTAGCTTGGTTAGTTAGATCGTGTGGCGTGTATCTTGTGTAGACTAAGTTAGAAACCACCTGGTACTGATTACTCCTCCCGTAAAACCAAACAAACTGCAATTAAGGGTCTTTTGCTAAGTGCTGGGCGCTTGAGAAACCAAACTCGCCAGAGTGCTGGATTAAATATTTTTATGTAGAGTTGGATTCACATGATGAGTTTAACCTTTAAAAAAGAAAAGTAAGAAAGTAAAAAAGGATACCCAAATAAACTGCAATTAGGGATCTGAAACTCCCATAGAAGAAGAACACGACCCAACCTGAGCAATAATGCAGCTGAGTTCGTACCAAGAGAAGAGATGCAGCTGGCTTTAACAATTGACTTCATCAATGTTGGTTCTAAAAATATAATCTTCATTGTCCAATTCATCTTGAAATAAACAGATCTGCGGCACATTAGATCCAATGCTTGATTCTTTACTATCTGATGATTTCCTTCCCTGCAAAACAAAAGCAAAAACCCAAAGTGCAAAAACACGGAATCACGATCTTTTTGATAAAAAACCCACATTCTGAAAGAAATGTGCCAAGTCCTCAGACCTTGTGCCTCAGTCATAATTATTGTGGCGGATGACATGTCCTTATTGTGAAATCACTAATAGCTTGATTCCATATAAAATTCAGAACCCAATACATTGATCTCTTTAAGTATATGATCATGGGCATGAATGGTTTGCCAAAAGGAATTCATTCCGCTATTTCAGGAGAATTTTCTTAATATTTTTTCAGGACAGACCTTCTTTAAGGCGTAGAAGAAATAGTGAAACGAATCTCCAAAAGTACTACACTCAATGGACCAGCTGAACTCAGGTGCATCAAATAGGCAGCGCCTAAAGTGTGGCTGCAGCAGAAGTAGATTCCAAACAGGATAAATCAGTGACAAATATAAAAATGATAAAATAATGAGCATGAATGTTTTGTTAGTAAAACCTGGCCAAATGAAATTGAGATGAAAATGCCATTCTGTTTCAAAACCCTATGGACCCCTTGAAGCATTGCCATAACCTTTGTAATGGTTGCAGGCTTTGGGTTCCATGGATCACCACTGTCCACGAACAGTACATCCTTTGAATTGTAAAATGCATATTCATTTGTTGGTTAATAATAATAATTGTAATAAGCAATGAAACTAAACTGTAATTTGGGTATTGAAAAAAGGTAAATAATAGTTGTCAATTGTAAGTTTACCATAGTTCCTTTTTCAATAACCACATCAAAACAGTCATTGCTAAATGGTAGGTCGAGCATGTCGGCTTTCAGTACTTTAATTTCTGGGGATAATGGAGGAGTGAGACAAATGATGAAAGGCATGAAGTTAAAAAGTTAATCATGGCTGTATACATACATGGAGTTTCCCAAAACAAGGACAATCACAAAAAAAAAAAATCAACTACATAGACATAGTCCCTTAATAAAAAACGTGCATGCATTCTGTAACTAAATAATAGAATCATCAAAAAGCTCCCTGCCAGAAACGAAACAAACTCCAGCTATATGTAGAATGGAACTGCAAGTTTTCCACAGTGATGGAATATATATATATAGCCTTCAATATATATATAATAAAATCATGAATCAAAATACATACTAGATAATGCAGTTACCGAGTAGAATGTTTCTCGTGATTAACAACCCAAAGTAAAGAAAATAATTTTTCTGTAATTACACACCAAGAAAAAGTATATCATCTCAGCAGACCATTTTCTCGAAAACAAAAAAACCCGAAGTAAAGAAATTTCTGTATTTACACATCATAAAGCATTAGCCACATAAAAAGGCGGACCTTTGATTATTTCACAAGATTAAGAACCTTGTTCAAGCAGAGCAGTTATCTTTAATATTATATACAACCCACAATCCCATACAAAGAATGTATAATTTGAATAGTCTTTAGTGACAACCTTTATAACCCTTGGATAACAGCCGTGTCTGCATCTTCACTACAGCAATCGGTGACAGATCAATGCATGTAATTTCAGTAATCCCATCTCTATACATCTCTTCACTCAACTGAGAATTTCCACAGCCCAGTTCCAACACCTGCATTCTAGCTGCGTCTCAATATTGATATTCAAATTCAAATTTCAAAGGCGGCCTCTAAATTCTGAAACTACAAGGTGTTTAGGGGAGTTTATTGTTGTCAATACATAGAGAAAAACAAAATATTTATAAACAGTAATGAGCACAATGCAACCTGAGCCATTCGATTTTCGATCAACGATCAAATTAGAATTTCATTTAACTATTCCAGGAGTAATACAACAAATCGGACGAACAGTTAAACTAAACTCTAATCACGACCATTATCGAAAATCAAACGGTTCATATTGTAGTTGCGCTTATTTAGATCATTTTCTAGCTAGAATTATCATACATATGCTGGTTCAGATTAATTTTCATTTAGCTGTACGAAATAACGAAACTAGTTAAATAAAAGTATAATCTTTCAGTTCTTCCATGTTTAGAGTTCTAACTTTGCCTCACGTTCTTATATATATATTTACACACACACACACACACTCGTAGTGTGTGTGTGTGTGTGTGTGTGAGAGAGAGAGAGAGAGGGATTACAGAAGAGTTGGGTTGGACATGTCGCTGAATGAGATGACGGAAATGGGGGTAGCCTTTGAACCATTCGTAGTGTTCCTCGCTAGAAAACCGATCATTCCTGGAAGAAGACCGCGGAAGGGTAATCAATCGGGATGGAATTTAAAAAAAAAAAAAAGGAGAGGAGAAGGGAATAGAGAAATCGTAAGAAGGTGGGGAGGGGGGGATCCAACACCAGTACTGAGGATCAAGGTAAGCCAACGCCGAGTGCGGCTCAACATTTCTGTGCTGCGGTTCCGTCTGGTTTTGGTCCTCATCCATCGCTGGGAATTGGGAATTGGGATCGCGAAGCTTCTCTGTTTTCACATGCGAAACCCTAAACCCTCAGAAACCGATGAACTTTCATATTTTCTCGAGAAACCAGAAACGGGTAAACCATTCCACCACGGTCTCGTCTCGTAAAAGGTAAACAACATACAGCCTGCGACAAGGCACCAGCCTTTACCTTGCCCGGATCCTTTTCCCCCATATGCAGCAAGAATGATTAATAATAATATAAATATTAATTCTTAAAACAATTTTAAAGCTATAATAAACTTCTGTTATAATTAATTTAACTTACAAAAAAAAGTTAAAACTATTTATAAATTACAATACAATATGATTTATGTCTGAACAATTTTATTTATTTGAAACTCTAAAATGTTACGTTTGATCTAAAATAAAATCGATAATGTTTTTTAAAATGGTAGCCCGGCTCACTTAATTTAATAATAATATAAATTTTAAATTTTCTTTTAAAAATAATTAATTTTATAATTATTTTTAAATTATTGTTAAATATTTTTTTATTTTAAAATTTAAACTCAATTTTATCATGTTATTCAAATATATTTGATTTTTTTATATTATTTGAACCCACTAAATATTATTTATTTAAATTTTAAAAAATTATTCCTTTTAGACTATATTTTTTCCCTATCAAACAGAAATTATTTTTAAATTATAATTTAACACAAACTTCAATAAAATTTAAAAATTAAAATTCGTACCAAAAAAGTCTTCATCCTTTAATTATATTATCACAAATAAATTAGAGCCTTGTTCTATTTATCATCTTATTTCATTTTTGTAATATTTGTATCGAATAGACAACTTAAATACACACAAAACAAAACTAATTTAAGGTCAATCTAAAATTTGTAGAAGAAATTATAAGAATCAACAAAACATATTCTTAGAAGTGCATTGATTGTAGTTGTTAATATTCTTTTTTCTTCCACGTATTTTCTTTCTTCAAACTCAAATGGTTTTTACAACCAAGTACAACAATACCGAACATACAGGTCAGCCCTAAGGCTAGGCAAGTGAGGCCTGGGCCTTGTGTCACACAGTCAGAGTTTTCACCCGTACGACACTCGGTCACTCTAGTGGATGCTATGAGTAAGCCAAACCGATCGGAGTACACGTAAACTGGTTTTGAGCTCATCAGAGAACAGCTCCAATTTCCAACCAGTTTGTGTAGGGATGGCTAAGTCCCCTCTTCATTGTCAGATCCAAGATTAGCGGCGTACTCCCCGCATTTAACCGGGTCGGTACGTCTGAACTCCGAAGGAACTTCATCGATCTTTTGTACAAATTGTCATGGAGCCTATCCTGTCGGGTCACTTTCCGCAGGCCCTTTCTCGGTTTAACGCCTTTCGCTATTGCCAATTATTGGTGCGCGCACTTGAGCGACGAAGACCCGTGAACCCTGAAGACTTTCTTGGCTTTGGGGTGCCACTTGTGCCCCCTAAAAATATACTAAAATTAAACTCCCCCGGTGGTTCAGATCCCATCTTATATTTATTGACCTAACCGGACAACCAACACACACAGAACTCATATTTCTCTAATACAACCTGCACTCTAATCTTCTTGCCTAACATGACGCGAACAAGATTCCATCTCCAACACACTTCAACCAACTGCCAACACCGGTAACACGCTCCATGGAGTCGCCTTCCTACTTACTGCCTTGCCGCAGGCCCACAGATCATTTCTCCCAGCTCTCACAGCCCCGCCGCTACGTAGCTGGTCCATTACTCGATGATAGTGATTCGGAACATCCAGGTGCCTTTAGCAACCGTCTAAACCTCAATATAGGCCTCAAGTAACCAATAATCTATCTGACTCGGCAACTCTAATCGTCCGACAATAAGGGCTCCCAATTTAATAATTCCATTGGACCACCTAGATCAACCTACACACATACTAATAAGCAATTTGATCATCTAGTAGACAAGCTAGCAATGGAGGCAGAGAGGTTTTTTTTTTTGGGGGGGGGGGGCCAATTTTTATATTATATATATATATATATATAATGTATATATATTAAATTTAATATATAAATATATATATTATAAAATTATGATACATATATATAGTTATTATAAGTAATTTTTAATTTTTAATTAGGCATATTACATGTTATAATTTATTATATTACTAATTAATTAATTAATATAATTTATTGTGATAAATATGTTGTTAACTATAATAATGGTAAATAAATTATATAATTTTAAAAAATTGTCTAATTTGATTATAGGATACTTTGATGAGTTTTTTATGATTTTATGTTATTAATTTTAATTTAAATGATATTAATTGTTAGTGTTAGTCTAAAGGTCAAACAAATAATGCCTGAGTCTTGGGCCCTCATAAATTTAATTAAAATTAAGGCTTTCGGGTCTCATCTCATCTTGGCCTAAACTCGATGGTAGCAAAAAATTAAAATTTAATTTATAATTTCGACAATAATATATGTTTTTAAATTTTATATTATTTCTATAATTATAATAAAATAATAATAAAAATAAAAATCGACAGATACAAATATTATTGTATCTACATAAGGACTCTCAATTTAATAATCACATTGGACCTCCTAAATTTTGGAATCCCCCATATTAATTATGATTTTAGATAATAATTTTTAAACGTGAATTACATACCTTGTATCTCCCCCCCCCTAACTAAGCTTTTTAGATCCGTCCCTGGATGGAGGAAGATTGACATCACGTAAGTAAGAGCATGTTTGGTTCCTGTCTTTGTTTTTGGTTTTCTGCATTTAAATGCAGAAAACACCCATATATTCTTGTTTGGTATCTGTTTTCGATTTTTGATTTTGGAAAACAACTTGTTTTGAGTGCTAAAAAATAGAACACAAATTTGATGTTTTCTGATTGTTGTACTTTGTTTTCACCTATTTTCCAAGATAAGGGCGACTCGCCGCCCGCGAACGTTCCTCCCCCCTTGCCTGGACTCCCGTCCGCGACGCTACCTCCCCGGACGACCTTCCCCTGCGCATGTGGACTCCCCCTTGACGCACGCCACTTCCCCCTAACGCAAATCTCACCTAGCGCGACCCTCCCGGCACCCAAATCATCCGCTAATCCCTGCCACTGACGCGACAGATCTCACCTTCCCGCGCAACACCCTTGGTCGCTAGATCTCCCCACTCCCGGCGACCTTCCCCAACACGACCACCCCCCCCTGCGACCACGTCCCCCGGAACATCCAAGTCCCTGCGACCGTCCAAACCTCCCTCCGTAACCTATCTATCCGACCCGGCACTTTAATCGCCCGACAAGGCTCCCATATTCCATTGGACCACCAGACAACCTACACGCAGGCTAATGCAATGTGCCATCTAGTAGACAAGCTAGCAATGGAGGCAGAGACGGGTAATTACAAAGAAAAGGTCTGCTTTTTAAACGGTATTAATTGTTAGTGTTAGTCTAAAGGCAAAAAAATAATCCCATTTTAATTATAATTAACTTTGGGGCCCCCCCCCCCCCTAAAATCGATCTTTAAAAATCGGAACAAATGTAGAATCGACGTACAAACATTGGCCCTAAAAGCTCGCTGGAGGAAGCTTGACATCACTTAAGTAAGCTCGCCGCAGATTTGCATCGTTCATATTCGCATTATTCAACTTTGCACTAGAGAAGTATTTGTGTACTTGCATATGAGTAAGTAGGTTTAAAAGAATAAAACAATATCCATAATTTATTTTTAAGAACCAATTATTTAGATTTTTTTCGTAGGTGCACAAACGTGAACATCGTGCTTCTATTTAGATTTTTTCATTAAATTATTAAGTACATTTTTTCATCATGCTGTCGTGTTACTCGTGTGCAAGGTGGTCGGCAGACGTTAGTCACGTTACACATGTCCAAATTTTATTTCACTTTCACACTTCGTTTTTTTTTAAAATTATATAATTACGGAAAAGTTTCATTAATCGCATGATATATTTCATGCAAATGTCTATGTTTTTTTATCCATTAATAATTTTCTCTCTCTTTAATTTAATAATATACATATATATATATATATTAATTATTAATATAATAAATATGATCTTATTTTAAATAAAAATAAAAATATATTTAATTAATGCATTTTAAATATTTTAATTTATTTACTTAAAGTAACATATTAATAATTAATATAGTAATAATTATAATATTTATATTATACATCACTCATAAATACTCGAACACACCGTTTTAAAAAATAATTATATTTTAAAAAATAATGACTATGATATTATTTTTTAAAATATGATTTTTTGTAAGAAAAATAACTTTGATAAATTTAAAAGTATTTATTAGTAGGAAAAATTAAACTTATAATTTTTAAAAGTAATCTTATTTTTAAAACACACAAATTTACCAAACAGACAGATAATGTTTGACAAGATATAATTTTTTAAAAATATGATTATTTTTTTAAAATATAAATACACATAAATTTCTAAAATTTATAAATAATTTTAAAAATAATTCTATTTAAAAAAACAAATTTATATCCAACGCCACATATTTCATTTTCCTCGCATAGAGAATCGCGTGGTTCAGATGAGAGCTCGCAGTAACACGTGGCACACACGACAAATGCTGAATGATGGGAAAGCGCATGGAAGGTTTATAAAATGCGCCGAAGGCGTAATCGCGGCACAATCCGCAAACACTAAGCTAACGTGCGCGCCATGGCTATGTCACTCCAGCTGAGCCGTCTCTACTCGCCGGCCGGTCTGTTCTCGCCGGAATCCTACGCCGGAGTCGCCTTCTACCGTCAACGGAAGAATCTTTCCGTCCGCTCTTCCGCCGAATCACCCGCGGCGGGGGCGGCGGTGTCCTCTCCGGCAGTTGGCGCTGACTTCGACGCAAAGGCTTTCCGGAAGAACTTGTCCAGGAGCAAGAACTACAACCGCAGAGGGTTCGGCCACAAGGAGGAGACTCTCGAGCTCATGAGTCGCGAATACACCAGTGAGTTTTCGTGGACTTTGATTGTCGTCAATCTCATCTTCTGCAGGTGTTATTGGTGTTCGTATTTTTTTTTTTCTTTTTCCTTAGCCAAACAGATCTTAGTCGGTTTTTATATTTTAATTCACGTATTGGGTTGCTTTAATTTGATGGGTTATGTTAGCTTTAATTTTAGTCAAAAGCTGTGGTGTGGTGTTGGTTTATGTGGTGATTAATTATTGGGTTGGGAACAAATTAGGTAACACAATAAAGACATTGAAGGAGAATGGGTTTGAGTATACCTGGGGAAATGTTACCGTGAAACTGGCCGAGGCGTATGGATTTTGCTGGGGCGTTGAGAGAGCTGTTCAAATTGCTTATGAAGCCAGGAAACAATTTCCGGAGGAGCGGATGTGGCTTACCAATGAGATCATCCACAATCCCACAGTTAATAAGGTCAATACTAAACCTGTCATTTTACATCTCTCAGGGATCGATCTAGCATTTAAAACCAATATGACTCCGTTTGTTCAAGCATCTTCTTTCATGCAGTTCTGGGTGGCGTGTGGGACACATTTTAAAATTTGAAAATTTGAAAAACTAAACGTGAGTCCACCATGGGATGCAAGGAGGTTCCCTTGGCCCTGTATGTGTGTTTGTGTGTGTATATATATTAAGGGTATTGATTTGGGAGAAAATTTTACTTTTTTTTTTTTTCATGTTTTCCTTTTATGTGTTACATTCTGGAAAACTGGTCAATGAATTAATCAACATAAATTATTTTTCCCTGGAATTGTTCTCTTACCGGTGAAAATAATTTTTTCCCTGTGCAAATATTCATCCCGTAAATGTTTTCACTTTTCCATATGGGCTCATTTTTCCTCCTAAACCAACGGAGCCAAACTAGCACTTGTTGTTTCTTGTCGTTCCACACTATTATGATTCTATCTACGTTTATCAACTAAGTTATACAATCCACTATTCTTCTCGTATTTCCAATTACGCCTAAATATGATTTAATACATTAGACGTAAATGTCCATGACGCAGGCCTTAATGGATGATGGTCGTGTAGTATGAGAGAAATGGAGGGGAGTAGAGGGAATGTGGTATTTATCATTGAGAGTTTGCGGTATGGAAAGTTGGTCCATTCCTTCCCCTTATGAACTAGCCATAAAGGCATAAAGATCAAACCACATCTTTCTGTTGTGTGTATGATGTCTTGCAGCTTGTCCTTTTCTTATTGATCTTAGCATTTATATTGTTTCTGGCAGAGATTGGAAGAGATGAACGTTGAGGACATCCCGATTGAAGATGGGAAGAAAAATTTTGATATTGTTGGGAAGGGTGATGTTGTGATTTTGCCAGCCTTTGGAGCAGCAGTGGACGAGATGATGGTTTTAAATGAAAAAAACGTACAAATAGTTGATACAACTTGCCCATGGGTGTCTAAGGTAGCTTAAAGTTCCTGTTCTTATTTGTTATCATTATCTTCTTCTTACCTCATCCTCTCTTTATTATTGTCCATTTTGTCTTTGTAAATTTACACTGCACCCTCTCTTACATGAATATGTTTGTGAATTTAATTGAAGGTCTGGAATACGGTTGAGAAGCACAAGAAGGGGGACTACACTTCAATAGTTCATGGGAAATATTCTCATGAGGAGACTGTCGCAACAGCATCCTTTGCAGGAAGATATATTATTGTTAAAAATATGGCAGAAGTATGTTCAGAATCTTTTGTCCCACAGTGTTTTTTTTTCCTTTCTTCCCATTCTTTTTCTTTTTCAGTGTGTATTTTTAAAGTAGGCGTATTATGGGGGAGAGAATTAGTAGGTTATGCAATATATAAATCATATCAGATTTTTTTTCCCTTTACTCCAGGCAACATATGTTTGTGATTATATTCTTGGGGGTCAACTTGATGGATCTAGCTCAACAAAAGAGGCATTCCTTGAGGTACATTTTTGGTTGTGTTCTTGGCATAATGCTATACTATTTATTATATGGTTAAACAAGTTTATTTGGCTTTACTTGCAGAAATTTAAATTTGCAATTTCTAAGGGCTTTGATCCTGATGCCGACCTTGTAAGAGTTGGTATTGCAAATCAAACTACAATGCTGAAGGGAGAAACAGAAGAGATTGGTTAGTTATAGTTATACAAAGGAGTCCACCCTTTGGTTGTAAATTGTTATTGCGATATTCAGCTCATTCTGCTGTTTTACAGGGAAGTTGGTAGAAAGAACTATGATGCGTAAGCATGGAGTGGGAAACATAAATGAGCACTACATAAGCTTTAACACAATATGTGATGCTACACAGGTATTTTCATCTTCATATTGGTTTTGTTCATATAGCTTCCTCCTAGAGCCCCACAGTTGAACAGTATTATAGCGTACTGTTTTTGGGCTTCTTATCTACCCTTTTCTAATTCATCCAGTGTTTTCTTATATGGCTTAATGGCATGAGTTTGGAAGACATAGAAGGACCATGAATAATATTATTGTATTGTATTGAGTGGGGTTAATGACATGTTTTCTCAGGTATATTGAGTATGAAAATTATAGCCAATCTCCTCTAATTAGAATTTTTTCTTTTTATGTTTTTGTAAAAACCAATGCCTTATAACTTATTAATTGGCCATCTAATAGGTCTGAACTTTATCAATAAATGCGTAATGTACTGCTTCCTGTATGTTGCATAGCTAACTTTATATTTTGTTATCAAAATTTATAAAACAGCTTATTAATTTGGTCGTATTGAACATAAAATAGTAATAACCTACTTGTTCCATGATGCATTCAATTGACTACATTATTGTGGGAAGGTATAATGCTATTCTACAACTCCATCATATCCTGCCCAAGCCTGTAGAGCAAGGCGGATTACATTGATTTTGAATGCATTATAGCATTTATTATACCCATGACTTGCCTGTGATCATAGATAGTGTTGCAGCTTCCTGAATTTTATCTGCAATAGTAAAGTTGATTTGTTCTTTTTTAGGAACGGCAAGATGCGATGTATAAGCTAGTTGATGAAAAGCTGAATCTTATGTTAGTTGTTGGTGGGTGGAACTCAAGCAACACCTCACACTTGCAAGAGATTGCGGAGGCTCGTGGGATTCCATCATATTGGATAGATAGTGAGCAGAGGATTGGTCCGGGGAACAAAATAAGTTATAAGCTAAATGTAAGCATGAATGAAAGCGTAAATTCCAACTTTTCTGTCTCCTAGATATCTAAATTACTACTGATTTTTCTTATACCTGAATTATTTATTATTGTAACAGCATGGGGAGCTTGTAGAGAAAGAAAATTGGCTGCCAGAGGGTCCTATTACAGTAGGCGTAACATCTGGTGCCTCTACTCCAGATAAGGTAATTTCATTGAGCTTCTAAAATCTTTTTAATTTGCAGTTTGTTGGAGTTGGCTTATTACAACTTTAGCTGATCTGTCATGTCTTTGTAGTTTAATTTATTTGAGATAAATGCAAATTAGACACCATTTAATTTTCATATAATGTGTTTGTAACAGCTAAAAGAGTCTCCTCTCAAAATAAGATTGCTTCAAGTCATTATGTGCATTTCTTTTTGTTAATTCTCAATTCCACTAGGGTTGAAATTAGTTTTCATGTCTTACGTAATAAATTAAATCTGACATATAACCTAGTCACTACAATTTTCAAAGAAAACATGGTTGCTTGCATAAATCACAGCTGGGTTTTTGGATGTTAGTTTGTCAAGCATTTTTCTCATTTGAGTGGGGTATTAATTGACTAGGTTGTAGAAGATGTGCTTACTAAGGTTTTCGACATCAAACGCGAAGAAATCCTGCAACAAGTGTGAGTTCCGATCTGAATGTAAAAACTAAGGATTGAAACAGACATTTATATACAAGTCAGTCATTGTACCATGAAACTGAGAGGCTCTGGAAGGAATTACTGTAGAGCTGTCTGTACTCTGTACCTCAAAAAAAAAAAAAAATCTTCTTGATTGTAATATTATATAGAAAAAATTGAAGTTTTCTATAACTTGGGACTTAGTGTTCTGGCGTGTTTTCTATGCTTGGAAAAACATGACATGCAACCTGTTACAAATTTGAAGACATCTAATCTAGATTTGCAATATTGAGTTCCTTTTCTCTTGAGCTAGACAAGATACAGAAATTTATGGACCATGAAGGAGCAATAGCTAGGTGCCGGGGGCATTTGGAAGCCCCAAATCAATCAGTTTTTTTTGGGCATCTGCAGAGCATGAGTCTGGTTTGCCTGTTATATCTAGTCATGTAGGAGAATTTAAAATCCTTATATTTGGCCCTCATGAAGCCGTGATGTTATTTTGTGCCCTCGGACAATTTTAGAGAGAGAAGCCCATGGAAGCTGGCAACATTCTGGTCACAACTGTTGGGCACTCTAGTCTATTTTCTCTCCCCTACTTGAGCATCTGGTTATCATAAGAGTAAATATCTAGACTACCAATTGGTCAAGGTGAAGCATAATTAAACTCAGGACTCTCTAATTTTATCTCCCAACATAGAAAATGGCTGCTCGAGTTTCAAGCTCACAACGCCCCTGAATGTGCTGCATTCGCTTCTGCTTTTTCAATTTGTTGCTCAGGTGCGCTACCCCATGCACGGACACGATCCTCTACCCACGAAGCCTGCCAAATTGAGCCAATTCGTGTGAATATGCTGTCAAATTAGGTAAGTTCATGTGGTGGTATAAATTGCTAGATTTAGCAGCTGCAAACCTCTCTACTCCAGTTAGTTCTGAAAGTAATCGAAAGCAAAACTAGTGTCTGAAGCAGACAGCCACCCAACATTCCTACCCAAATTCCTTTGACGCCAAACTTGAACACATAACCGAGAACTGCACCCACAGGGAGCCCAACCATGTAGTAGCATCCAGTGTTGACCGCTGCAACTAAGAATTGCCAACCAGCACCCACTGCAACCCCTGCAGGTGAAACAAGAAAAGAAAAGACAAAGGAGTATTTTACTGCAACTATATTCCGTGTAAATTTCTATATTTTGAATGCACTGTAAGAGAAGATTACCATGAAGTACAGGTTGGATGCTGTCGAGGAAAATGATTGCAGCCAGAAAGTACCGCAGCTTGGATGCCTCTCTTATCACCTCGAGTTTTCCGGTGAACATCCGGGGAAAGTAGCTCTTTGTCGCCAGAATCAGCGCCATGAACACAATTCCAAACAAGGCCGACGTTGCAACAGCCACAACGGCTGAGAATTTGGCGGCACTCGGATGCCCAGCTCCAAGTTCATTTGAAACACGAACACTACAGTCGTTAAGGAAAAAGTAAATACTTAATTTGGCTCTCTGACGTACGACCAATTAGGAGGAAATTTAACAGATTTGAAGCGTTTGGGAAAGCAAATGTCAGATCAACCTGACTGCAGCATTGAAACCAAGAGTGATCATCAACGTCCAAAGCTCCAGATTAATGCTGCCGCAGACACAAAAACCAGACAAATGAAGGGGGTTAAATGATGACTTTGTTGTTTGATCCATGATAATCCCTTTAGACCAGGAACGCTGAACAATATTAGCAAATGGAAAATGGGGAAAAACGAAAAATCATTTTACAAATCATCCAAAATTATGTCTTCAGAAGCGATTCAAAAGTTTATCAATAGCAATTACTTTCAATATAGGATAAAATAAAAAATAAAAAAACTTCATATATATATATATATATATGTATATATGGATTTATGTTATAATATTATCATGCAATTTCATTTTTAACATAAAATTTTTCAATTTAAGCCGTTGATTTACATTTAATAGTTTATATTAAAAGTTCATTTGACTATAATTTTATTATAATCTGTCTTATAATAAAATAAAAGTTTAATTTAATTTAAATTAAAATATCTCCCGATGATCATATTTTAATAAAATCTTATATATATAGAGTCATGATATAATAAAAATTTATTGGACTATAAGTTTTACATACAAATACATACTATTAGGTTGTGTATAAATACATATAATAATTTATATTTAAGTTTTATAGCAGAGTTCAAATCCTCTACAATTACTGCATTAAAACTTTATCATTTTAATATTTTTTTAAAACACTTCATACCAAAACAGATATAAAAAATAGTAAAACTATTCAGTTTTAATAGACTTTATCATACAGTAATTGTAGAGGATTATAATTCTTTATAACATTGCTACTAAGGTAAAGTAAGAGAGTTAGAGCACGGACATTGGACTCATTAATTTTTTTTAAATTATACATAAAAAGCTAAATATTAATTACATATTGAAGTATTTAGCTAAAAACTTTAGTAAATTATAAATTTTATTTTATTGGTTAAAAATTATACTTTGTTAAAGTTTTTAGTTAACATGACCAATAATATTTTATAGACATATTTATGCTAGTGCTATTATAAAGAAATATAGTTTGACAAACCAGACTGACACGGCATCCACGGCGATCTCTGGATTGTTTAGCCAACCCACCATTAGTATCACTGCCGTGAAATACCACAACTCCAAGCTGCCACACAAAAAATATTGGTTCTGTTAATATTTCTTTCATCATAATATCTAAAAGTGGAATGTTTTGTTCAAGCTTTTTGTTCCTGTGACAAGTATTTTATTAATCAATAATTTAATCATAACTAATAAGATATTGGAATACGTGCGCAAAAGCTATTACTCCAACAAAAATCAACTTCCTACTTAATTTGAATTCAATCCCAGCCCGCTACGTCAGGGCGATTACGGGACGTAACATATCTCTCTTTTTTTTTTTTTAATAAAAAAATGAAATAAATATTAAAATAAAAGAAAATGTTATGTGTGAAATAAAGCAATATTAGACCAATCTGTTATTTACACGGTATATCAGAAAATGTAAAATGGAATGTGTGTGTGTGTGTGTTGGTGAGAAATAATATTAATATATTATTTATTTACCACAACATGACTGCTGACGCAAGCGAGAGCCTAACGAACCCCGCCAAAGACTCAAACGCAGCAAGAGAAAACCCAGTCCACGCCTCCGGGAAATACCCAGAAATCACGTACACCATCTGCCCCGCAACCACGAGGCACCACGACACGTTCCCCGAGACGGCGGCTCCGGCGAGACCCAGGCGGAGCACCACCACGAGGACCCAGTTCATGGCCACGTGGCACCCGAGCGCCGCCGCGGATATGGCGGTCATGACCCAGATCTTGCTCTGGGCCTGCAGGAATTTCTGGAGGGGGAAGTTGAGGGCGTAGGCGAACAGCTGTGGGATCACCCACAGGGAGTACTTTCCGGCGAGGTCGGAGATGCGGTGGTCCTGGTGGAGGAGCTTCAGTAGCGGCGACGTGAAGACGTACACAGGCGTCAGGATCAGAGCGGTGGCGATGGTGATGATGAAGGATCGCTGCATGTAGATTCCCAGCATGTGGGTCTGCCCGCCCCCCACTGCTTGCCCACAGAGCGTCTCCAGTGCGCTTCCCATCCCTAGCTACATCATGTTATATACATGTACGTATATATATATATATATATGTGTGTGTGTGTGTGTGCGCGTTTTGAATCATATATATGAATATGCATTATATATCAATTAATAGAAACAAATCAGGAGAACAATTATGAATTAAGTAGCATGTCTGATATATATATATATACATATGTTGTATGTGTATACCATGATTCCATAGACAAAGCCTTCGATGATGTTTTGGACGACGGAGACGGCGGCAAGCTCGGTGGAGCCGATGTGTCCGACAAAGGCGGAGGTGACGATGCCGATGGAGAATTGGGAGACGGAGGTGAGGATGGCGGGACCGGCGATTTCCCACATGCTCTTCCATTCGTTCCACCATTTCTTTTTTGTGATCACAGCTGTGGTGGTGGTGTGGTTTTGATGTAATTGAGGCCTCGGAGAAGAAGAGTCGTCCAATCCCAAGGAAGCCTCTTTCGTGACTTGGTCGATGCTCATCTCTCTCTGGGGTTCCGCCATACACACTGCACTTACTATCTCCTTGACCGTCTCTTCCTACTCATGCTATAGGCCATATATATATATATATATAAACCTATTTTACGTATTTGCTTTAATTTTAAAAATTAATTAATTAAATGATGTAAAAGAAATGACAGTGGAGTTTTTTGTTTTCGTTTTCGATAGCATTTAATTATAGAAAATAAAAATAAAAAAGTAATTAAATAATTTTTATTTTTTATCTTTAAAATTAAAAATAATTTTTTACTATTATCAAAATTTTATTTTATTATCTATACATGATTATTATCTATATATACTTATGTGATTTTGTATTTTTTTTAACTTGACAATAATTTTAACTTAATAAACAGAAACATCTTTAAAAAGTGCTTATACAATTTTTTTACTTTTTTCTTAAAACAGAAATAAATGGAAGGATTTAAATTTTATTTAGTATATTGTTACTAAACTTTATGGGCAGAGAGTACTAATTAACCAGCAAAAGTTTAAGGACCAAAGTGGAGATATAGCGGAAGTACAAGCTAGCACTTGATTTGGAACCCAAAATCACATTGCATGTATTGCCATTATTTGCATGATTTTCATATGTGGACCTTGAGGACAAGAGTCCACTTGGTGGGGGATGTATTAATAAGCCACGAACGTTTAGCTAAATTAAATTCCAAATATTTTGCAGGAGGTTGACATACATTGAGTGGATTACTTGGAGTTTATCAATTACATTTATGTGGAATCTGTTTTTATTTATCTTTTAGGTGTCGGTTATTGGTCGTGGTATTAGAGTCCTCTGCATATTATGGTGGTTGTATTTAGATTGCTATAAAAGGCATCAATGAATTATAAATAAAAGCAAAAAAATTGTCCTAAAAATCTTGTGGTACATCCTCACACTAAGAGGAATTATGACATGTTCATATATTCTCATAATCTTGTGGGACCTATCAAATGATGCCCCAAGGGGAACCAAGAGTCAATGCTAGAGAGGGCGGGGGGGTGGAAGCAAAGCCGGCCCAACGACACTCTCCAACAACCTGACACGAACAATAAAACACCAAGCGAAGCTGTGACAGGGATGGTACAGTAATGATATCTAGAGTAATCAATCCCACCCAAGAAAAATTGATAGCAGTGCTGAGCCCTGTGGGGAGCAACCTAGACGAATACTTGGCCGAAGGCTGATGTAATTTCAAGTAGGATGCTACTAAACAAAATCATCAATCATAGAATATAATCAATAGAGAAAGCTTTCCACAAACAAGCAAGCATCCCTAAAGGAAACCAACAAAACGAGGCCTTAGTCTCAATCCTATTTTTCTTGTACATCAATGAAAATTGAGATTTCAAAGGCATAACACATAAATAAAGTTTATTTGTAAGTCCATTTTTTGCAAGCTTTGCGCATACTTGATGTGTCAACATTCAATCGGTCTAATGAATTAATCAAATTCGATGTGCGATTGAATCAAAACCAATAAGATACTGTTATGCACGAGAGGCCTAGAGGCCTACATAAAATGGACTTTATGCATCATTGTCTACAAATAATAAAAGCAACATTTTATAACATATTCGCTTTATAAGATAGGTTTTATTATTTGATGCTTTTTATGTTTTCAAACTTTATTGAAGACTGCAAGAAGGTACGAGTTGCCTAAAAAACGTTCAGGCAAATATTAGGATCCTAATTATATGACCCGATGAAATTACCATGTACACATGACAGCTTGCTAAAAATTTAATTTTGCTCGATAACCATATTATCAAGCATGATAAATGCTTAATAACACAATTCGATAATACAGTTTTTGAGCATATTTTTAATTATTGCAAATATTGCATGGGGTTCACTTCATATTTGCGCATATAAAACGATTGAATATGTTAAGATTTTGCTGACAAGCCAACCCGTCACTGGTTTGGCGAAACGGGTTGACTCGGTATGACTGGCTATATCGCTAATAGCTTAATCAAAATTAACGTGAGTGAATATACATAAAAAACAAAATACAAATGCCATCAAAGATGGAAGTCTAGATCTCTTGTTATAATATCTAGTTCCTGCACTCCGCTACATACCATCAAAGATGGAAGTCTAGATCTCTTGTTATAATATCTAGTTCCTGCACTCCGCTACATATTACCGGAAGGACGATCTAACGGAGATGAAACAAGCAACCAATTCAGGGAAAATGAGCTAAACTAAATCCACTAAAAAGGCTTCTTCTTTTTCTTTTCTTTCCTTTTCTTTTTTGCTTTTCCCATGTATGGATTTGGTAGAATTTGATAGGACAACATCAATAATGAACTTTTGCTTTACATATTTCAGCTGGGGTTTAGCAGAACTGGTTGGATGCAATATCCATCAATATACAGTTAGAAGCTCATCCTAGATTGGTACAAAATTTGGAGTAGCCCTGATTATTTTCTCTGAAACTAGGTACTTGGGTCATTGGCTTGTGGCTTCATGAGAGATGATTCAACTATTTCTGGCACCCGATTAAGGAACCAATTGATCTCATCGGGAAATGCGCCTTTTGCTCGGTTTGTTTTTCCACCAATGACCACCCTTGTTCCATCTTGGAAGGCCCAAATCTTTTGTTTGACCAGATACCAGAATAGCAGATGAATATATGCAAAATATCAGGAAAACTATTGGTGCAGAGACCTCTGTAGTAATTGAAGGCTTCGGGCTTAAAAACACACACACACAAAAAAAAAAAAAAAAACTCCTCCCATGATAGCAATAAGTTAACGACCTTGTAATATCAATATCAACCTCTAATAGATTAATACATGCCTTCATTAAAAAGAAACGCAATAGGAAAGGAAGAAAAATGCACCTGAGAGTGTGATAAATAGCTTATACATGTTGTTACCATTACAGCACCAAATCCAGCATACACAACAGGCACGCCTGGGTCCATCTGAATCAAAAACAAAAAAACAAAACAAAACAAAAAACAGTTTAGTTCCACCAGTTTTCCTCTTGAATAAAAAGAAAATGCAAGTTTTCCCACTCAGAGAGTTTTAAATCACCTTCAATTCAAGACCAGTGCTGCCTATAGCATCAACTATTACAATTTTTGTACCATCAATGTCAATGGGTAGGTTAGAGCTAGGACGACGCACTCCTACAAACTTCCCTTCCTGGTCGTACAAAATTACTGACTGTAGATCACGAGCAAGCATTGATCTAAAAATAAAAAGGGGAGGGAAACAGTAAAAAAAATCATTAAAAAAAAAAAGAAGAAGATAGATTGCTAGGAAAGTGGTCATTTAAAAAAAAAATCTCCAACCAAGACATCTAGCAGGCACCTTTTATAAGCTTCTCCCTTTATTAGATCTCAAGAAACATTAAGATATAGCCGAATGCCTACAAGGACTTTTATTAAAATTCCTATATACAAGCAATAAACTCCAAACGATGCAATGCAGTGGGAGCAATAACTCGAAGTACGTCTCAGAGATTGTACTGGAGGAGTATTATCAGGGAGAAAAGGCGTGTTCAAGTTTAAATGGGTTCAGATAGGTTTCTAGCCTTCCTGATTCAGCATTTTACAAGTGGATAAAAGAGAGGGATATAACTGGTAAATTAAATCCTCAAATCCATCCAGGAAAAAGCTTATAGAGAAAAAATAGTGCAGAAAAAAAATCCTACATTCCCTTAACGTTTGGAGAATCAGGAGATCCAACCGGTAAGAAAGTCCCAAAAAGCTTCTTGTCTCCATTGAGCTTTAGAGGTGCCATAGCCAAATTGAAAGGCCCTTCATCATTCCTAAGTACCTGCAGTGCTGCAAAACTCCAATCTGTCTGGTATATAGTAATCCCATCATACCTTAGGGGGTCATTTACCCTTATTGTTTTTCTCATAACCTCCTTCCCATCAAGGTCACGTAATGATAAATCAGTGTAAAACTGTGACACCTGCACCATAAATAAGAAATATAAAAATAAATTACAATGATAAAAAAATTACCCGCAAGGCTCCAACTATGAAAGAAAGCTGGTACCATGGTGAATTTCAAATGAATATACTACCTAATACTGTTATGATTCTTCTGAATATACTGAAATACATAAGTAAATTATATGTTAGAGAGAGAGAGAGATTAGCCTTAACAAAAGGTTTCCTTTAGGCTCTGCAGATTCTCTAGTACAAATGTACTTTTAGCATTTACCTCTCCACTATCATAGTACTCCATGGAGAACTTGTTCACGTGAATCTCAGTATTGAAAGCTTCTGTAGGAGTGGAGAGGAATCCACTTGGTCCCAATACATCTCCTATAACAAAATTTAGTCCCTGTGGAACAGTGACTGAACCCCTATAGCTCGCTGTGGCACTAACAGTTCCACCAGCCATTACCAGAAGTATTGCCAAATGTACCCCAATAGGGGCCAGACGCCCAGCAAGCCCTTTAAAAGCATATAAGGATGGCCCTTTCAAAAACACCTAAGATTATTGAAATTGCAATATATCAACAGACTGTAAATTAATCATAGGTGTGTTGGGGAAAAAAATTATTTACTTCATTTTATATTAATTAATGCATGATCTACCTCATATCCAGCGCCCATTAAAATAACACCCAGATCTTGAATAGATGCTCTTGGCAGGGTCTCTGTTACTTCCAGTTTGCTGATGGCCTCAGCAGAGTGCATGAAATTCCATCTAAATGACCCAATTATTATTTTTCAAAGTGTTAAAAAAAAAAACACCTCTAAGTCATAAAAAATCTAAGGAATGTAACGGTCAAACAGAAACTAAAAAAGATTGCAGACCTCCTTGCAACCTTAACTAAAGGGATCTGTGTTGTGTAAGTACAAGCCATGAGCGATGCAGCCAATAGAACCAGCATTCCAAGGAAAACAGGTGATGAGAACATGTGGTCGAGCCCGAGGGTGAGAACCCACCTCCACGTGAAGAATCCCAACATGGGATGATCTTCAGGGTATTTTTGGAAATAAAAGTCGGGAGGCGCACCTTGATCAATTGCAGTTCCTTCAGAATCATGCAGAAGGAAAGCAAGGCCAGCTTCTATTTGTTAAAGATTTGAAAATGGATCCAAAAAGTTTAACATATGGAAATAAAATGGGAATAGCCAGAGTATGAACTTCAACGCTTCCATTGTTATAATATATTGTTTTACTATAGGTTAGTTTAGTCTTTTCTTACTAGTTTAAGTCATGTATATATTTGTGCCTCCTTTGTAACCCGGTTGTTCAATTAATAGACTGACTAGTTTTCATCCTTTTCTCTTCTCTCTTGGATTTGTATGAGTTGTTTTGAAGATTGAATGAATTGTTTGATTTATTAACATCCATAACTTAGAGTTACGTAATGGCTGCCTCAAGAAAGATCTGCCTTTGGAAAATTAAATTAAATTAGATACTGCAGGAAACCGAGTGATTAAGCATCACTCCCGAGCCCTGGTCTATGAGATGGAAATTGCATGAAAACTGAAATTTAAACCATGCAAATTTGAAGCATCATTTACATGAAACTCAAGATGGCATCGCACTCACCCAATATGGAATGGTGCAGGAACTTATGACTGTAAGCAAATCATGAACTTATATTTCGTGAATATCCATGCCAAAAGGCTTATTATTGGGCGACTCCTACTGTGATTCATATCGGATTATATAGCTCAACATAGCTTGAGAAATACGGCTAGAAGAAGTGATTTCATCAACTTTACATGTCGACGCAAAATTATGTACAGAGAGAGAAGCAAGCATACCCAGTGCCATCAAACCAGCAATGACGAACATCTCTCCAATAGCCAAAGGCAAATTAGATAAAACCGCCAAAACCTTTCTGGGCAACCTCTTCAGCAACTTCAATCCCACAATCCCCTTCACAGGGCTCAATTTGGCCGGTCCTGCCGCATTTCCGGTAACTGGAGCCTCCTCCTCCGACAGCGATGGCGCGCGGTCGGATACCACAATCTTCTTCGGCACATCACTGCTCTTCCTCTCGTCTTGGGTTGTCTTCAGCTTACAGCAAATTCTGAAGGACATAGTCGACGAGCCTCTGATGTTGGGAGCATTGCAGCCAGCACCGTTGACAGAGAAATGATGGGACTTGAGTGAAAACTGATAAATTTGAGATTTGGGGAAGAAGAATCCAGTAGCGATAGATGACATGTTTGGGGTTCTTGTGGCGCTAAGAGGGGCCATCAATAAGGAGAGTGGGAGCAGCCTGGCCAGAGGAGAAGAAACGGCCAGGTGGGTTTCAGTTTATTTATCTCTTCTTAGAATGCGAGCACTCAGAATAGCCTCATAGAGTCGATAGCCAAATAATTTTCTTTTATAAATTATAACTAATCCCATTTTAACTCAATTTAAATTTAAATTTTTAAATTTTTAAATTTTAATTTCATGTGTCTGTTCTCTCTCCATGGACTGTCTGCGCTCTTACTCTACCCCAATAAATCCAAAGCCTCCATGTATTTCCTGTTTTGAATCAATATATGTAACAATAGGGTTCTTATAAAGTAAAATTATGTAATTTTGCTATTTTTACTCCTAAACGACAATATGCATTCTTTAAAAAGACCTCAAAACGGTATAATTTTGGAGTAAAAATAGCAAGAAAGTTGACATGAAATTGTTTTGGGGCCGTGGATAGAGCTAAGTGGCGCCAAAGATAATTGTGGATAGAGTTTGGGAGCAGAGCCCGAGGCGAGAAAGGGGGACAGATCTACATTGTGATAGTGAATAAGGCACCCTCCAACATGCAGGGACGGATCTGAGCCGAAATACAAATAATTAAAATTATTATAATTTACTTTTAGAAGCTAGTATTTGAAATTATAATTAGCATTATATATGTCACAAGTAATAATATAAAAATATAAAAATTTAAATTTTTTTATAATTAAATTTTTATATAAATTTTAAAAATATATATATAATTAATTTACTATTTGATAACATATTTATCATTAATACTTTTGAACAGAAGTCATATTTATAATTAAATTTAAATAGTAGTGAAGACCAAAAAATATAACTATATATAGAAGGTCTATCGATTGTATGTATATATATTGGAGTATGAATGAAAACGTAACTTTCTTTTATAGATATCAAACAATGCATAGGTATATCAAATTTTGTTGGAATCTTATTCTTTATAAGTTCTATTTAATAATTATATATATATATCGAAATTTCTTGATTTACGGTAGTTAATTAATTTATTAATGACTTTTAAATCATATCACACCTATGATCATATAATATAAAATTTGTATTTGTCAATGATCATCACACTTTATATAACTATTGGTATATATATTATCTAATTTATATATATCAGGCCTTAGATAAATTTATATTAATCTAATAGATTTATATGACTTAATTAATTAACGTATCTATTTTTATATTATATATATGATATAAATTAGATTAATCTATTTTTAATTTTTTGTATTAATATTATAATAATTTTATTTTATAAATAATTTTTCTTTAAATTAACACACACACACACACACACACACACATATATATATATATATAAGCAAAAATTTGTGTTTGTTGCGACATGGCGATTAAGCTAGAGTACGAGATGATTATGAATAACTTCAAGACCATCGACGGTTAGAATGCCACCATCCATGTCGTGGGTGGATGATGTATCACTATCCAAGTGTTGACCAACATCATCTAAGAAGCCATCGATGGTATCCTCCCCAACGCCAGAGAGAGAGAGAGAGAGAGAGAGAGAGAGAGAGAGAGAGAGAGAGAGAGAGAGAGAGAGAGAGAGAGAGAGAGAGAGAGAGAGAGAGAGAGAGAGAGAGAGAGAGAGACCATTTATATTTGGTCGCCTAGCAAAATCTATAATATTTATAGTCATCTCATTATCTATCATTTTTAGGCTAAATTTTAAAATAGCTAGTCCATTGTAATAGACTCATAGTGGGTATAACTAAGAGTACTAGCTATTAGCGACTTACTTATATTAGTCCGTTTCCTTAAATTTAGGAGAAAAGTTAAAAAGTCATAAAATCATTCTAGCAGTAAATTTTATATTTAACTTTCTCTATAGGATTTATACAGATTTTTCAATATATTGAGAAAACTGCTCATTCTATATAATTATTAAATTATATAAAAAAATTCTCACATCTCTCCTTCACGTTTTTCGTAATATTTATTCTTTATTTAATATTAAATTATAAAAAATTATTATTAAATAAAAACATAATATAAAATATTATTTTAATGATATAGAGAATGATTTAGGAAATCTATTGTGGTATATATTTATATAGTAAAATAAAAAGTAATTTAAATCAGCAAAATTAAAAAAATGATTGGAGACTATTGTTATGCTCTAAAGGGTATAAAAACTTCTCACCCTGGGCTCTCTATTGGTACAATAAATTTAGCCATTTGTTATATGATTGGTAAAATTTAGCTAGTCAACATGACTAGCCAAGTTATATTTTATTAACTTTTAAACCACTATCATTGTTAGTGTCGGACATATGGTTCATAGAGTGAGCGGGGTTCCAATCTAGCGAAAGGGCTTCAGAAAGAAGCTCCCTCCCCCTCTCGCCTCATCCCTACCCCTCTCTATCAAAATCAAGCTCAATCTCTATTATGGGTCTTTAAGGGTTTTTTGGAGTTGTTAAATGGTCGATCTAAACAAATTTAGGTTATGATGAAATCGGAGGTCGCCTTGGAATCAACGGTCAATTTGGAGAGGGTGCTCTCGCTGGCATTGCCAATGGGCTGGCATTTCATGCAGCAACATATGGACGGGATGGGCGAAGTCGTGGCAATTGAACTGGAGGGAGATTTGCTATGGGCAACCATTATTTTTGGTTTGAGATTTGACAAGGTGATGACGTGAGGTGTGAGCGGCGGGAGAGGAGGGGAGTGTTGTGGGTGGAGGGGTGAGTTGTAACGCCCCCAAATTTGAACCTCCAAATGGGTCGTTACGGAAATTAAATATACAAATTTTATATCAATTTCAAACTATTACTTATTTAATCAAACAAACCATTCATTATTACAAATTTCAATCCAAGATCTTTAAGGTTTAGGGGTTTAGAGACTAAGTATCCATAACCCATTATTACATAACAAAGCACACGAGCAAACAACTTAATAAATCTTTAAAATTTCACACAACTTTATTTCCAAGCACTTCTCGACTCTTTATCCTAGTTTCTCCATCCATTAATCACCTGGGGTTGGAAAAAAAATCATAAAAAAAAGGGTGAGCTCAAATAGCCCAGTAAGGGTAAACATAAGTGGGTAAGGAAAACCATGAAGATATCGAACATGGAAAATACCATATAATATTTGCACATCATACATGATCAACATTTCACAAGGAAATCATAACATGGAAGATTATGTTTAGACATTGTATCATAACATCATGACCTAGGTTAACCACCCAGATACCGTATCATAACATAACATATTATCACTGGATTGACACTCTCCATGATGTTCTTTACCCAATGCATTGAGGTCTTTCTGGAACCATCCATCATAAACTTACTTTGTCCAAACATAAGAGGTTATAACAACTTTAACATACATAACACGAGGCATCACATAAAATTTCAATAAAACATTCAAAGTTAACAAGGATAACCACAATATCAAAATGGTTATCTACCCCAATCAATAGAAGATTACCAAGAGAGAGATTAAAAAGAAACTAATGTTTTCAACAATAAATTGAAAATAGAAGAATAAGAAACATAAAACTCTTACAATAATAATTCCAAATAAAACAAGTTAAAGAGGAAGAGAAAAGAGAAAAAAGGAAAAAAAACCCTTACGAAATATGACTATAATGAAAAAGAAAAAGAGGATAAGAAACCCTTACTATCGCTTGTCGTTCTCCGCGTTCTAAACCTTAAAAATATCAAAACACTAAATTAGCATTAATGCTTGAAAAGTTCAATATCACACATATCTCCTATATATATATATATATATATATATATATATATATATATATATATATATATATATATCATACTTTAACTTATATCTTTTAATAGGCATACCGTGCTTGTGGGTTGAATATTAATTTGGGTTCCCACTTCTATTGCTGTTCCATATCCTATTTCGATCCCATGCATCATAAGCCTTGAGTTGCGCACTAACTAGGTTATATGCCTTGAGAGTTTTTGAATAAGATTTACTTCTTGTATTGGGTGAACGAAAGACGTTCGATAAGCTTATTTTTCCTACGTGTCTTCCACCTTAACCATGAGGGATATTAGACACGGGTCTAAAGGGACGATCGGGAGGAGATAAGGATGGGGATACTGTGAGGTGAAGCATTAACAATTGGGGCTGCCAGGAAGAGAAGGGCGATTGTCGGGGAATTCATTTTGGAAGTCGTTCCTTACAATCTTCCGATATCTAGAACCTTAAAATAAAAATAAAAACATAAGTTAATATTCTCATCTTTTCACTTGAATTATAGAATGACAACGCTATGATAAAATACTATAATTTAAAATAATTACACAGTATGTATATGAGGTGGCAGGCCAACCATGTATGTATATACGAGGTGGTACAACTAATCATATAAATAACATATGTAAGGTGGTAAAACCAACCATGAATATAGTATATATGAGGTGGTAAAACCAACCATATAGATCTACATAATAAATAAGAAGCGACTTAAAAATTTCAAAAATCTTAAGTATTACCTTTCGTAGAACTTGACGCTTGGTAAGTACCAAAAGCAAAAGAGGATTTGAGTAGAGTATTTGGGATGTTAAGAGGGCTTAAGGGAGTGTTTTTGAGAGGGAAATTTCGTGGTGTGGCTTGAGGGATTTGTGCTTAAGAGGAGAGGCAAGATACTCCTTATATAGGCAAGGATGGTGGTAGGTGTGTAGTGTGAAAGTAGTGTATGAATTTGACTTTGGCATCAAATTAAATTATGTAAAATATATAAAATACTTTATTTTATTCATATTATCCTCTCTTAAAACGTGGGTATCTTCTCCTACCATTTAAAAAATGTTTTAAGACTTTTCAACCTAGAAGGTTCCTTTGGCATCAAAAGTCCACATTGGTGTACTCCCTACTAATTCAATTATAACGTTTTTAATTTTGTAGTTTTTTGACAAATGGCCAATTGTATTGCATTACTAACTCAAATATCTACAAATGGGTATCAATTTTATAATTTTTTGAATATGTATAACAAAAGTTATTGAATTTTAAAGTCATACTAAAATGTTTACCCGTTCATACTGAACCTATGTGTAGTATTTTAAATTCTGGAATTGATTGGCTTCATATTAAATTCTGAACTTTTTACACATTTTAGATAAGTCATAAATGAAAAAATGGGCTTTGGTTTTATGTCAATTGGATCTATATAACTCAAGTTATGAATTTTTGAATGGGACCTCCGAATCTGCCTCATTCAAATTTTTGGGCCTTACCTATGTTTTATACTTTTGGTAAAGTTAAGGCTTGTAATACTTACTTACCCATAGTTATTTGGTTTAAGAAACTAAATGACATAATATATAGCATCTAAAATTTTTATGACATATAAGAAATTATTTTTTTATTATTTTTTTTATAACGTATTTAATATTTACGCGGATAAAATAATATAATTGCATAATCAATAAACAATAAAGTAAGATAACATTATAGCATAAAATATTATAAACTTAAATATAAACATTAATATCATATTCTATGGCCTTCGTAAAATTTCTTGAATTGTATTAGCGAGGTGCGTAAGACGTGTTGTGCTTGGCAATAGAGCCGCACAACCCTTAACTAACATTGTCGTGGTTGCCGCACGAATAACCTCAAACTTCTCCCGTGTCTCGTTGCATTATATTGCAGCCATTGGACACGAGCATTTAGCTCATCTATAGCAAAGCATAGCTTTGTAACTTCAAGTCGTATTGCTCGCCGATCTTCATCGCGCACACTATTCTCGGATGGCGACTGAGAACTTGATGCCATAACTCTTATTATTCTTCTTCTTACTTTATACTCTCTTATAAATAAAATCTCATGCTCATAGCTATTTATGGAAGTCCAAACGGATACTATTCATAACGCTAGTTACTATCTAACGACTACTTATTAGTCACATGTTATTTGAATGACTATATTGAGTGCTTATTTTTTATCGTGATAATATCTAAAATATCCTTTCTAACTATTGTTAACAATAACATTATTATTATTTTATTATTATTACTTTTAAGTAAGAACTTAAATAGCTAAAAATTTTCGGGTCTTACATGAGTGGGAGAAGAAAAAAGAGAAAAAATAATATTTTATTTAAAATAGAAAAAATATTGAGCTTACTATTTAATCTAAATAAAATTAGCTAGTTAAATTTTATAAAACTAATTTTTCTTCTAAAATTTATTTAAACATAGCAAGATATTTACAACACTTTAGTTTTCGAAAATAAAAAACAAAACATGTGTAAAAAACATATATAATTGAATAAAAAAACAACTTTTAAAATACCAACCAAAAGGCCTTAGATCATCCATATTAGGTCCTTCAAATTCTAAAATTTACCCTCTGTTTGTAGGTGTGAAAGTCTATGGAAAACGGAATACATATGAAAAAGAGGTTGAAATTTTATTTTCTGCTGTTTGGTAAATGTGGAAAAGACACAGTAAACATAGAAAACCGACCAAACAGTAACTTTTAACGGCTATATGACCACCAAATCGACGAAATTTTCCATGGAAAATAAACAATAACTCGTTTTCAACACATACCCTCACGTCTACATCTACATCGTGCCATCTAGGTTGTCGGCGTTCCTCCTCCTTCTTTGTCGCCGCGGTAGTGTTGCATTCCCATTTGGGCCGATGGCGGCAACGCCACATCAGTGGATCAACACCTCCTTCCACTTTCTCTTGTCTATCAACCTCTTCCTCGTAATGGTGTCGATGCCTCCGTCACGAGCCCAACACCACCGATCTTGGCGTCTCTTTCGCCTCCCTTGCCCCGGCCGATTCGATGGTGGTGGTGTGACGCTTCCCATCCCACAAAGACGAGCGTGCCGTTGCGCATTAATCCTACCCGACGTTTCCCATCCCACATAGACGAGTGTGATACAGCTATACATTTATTGGAATTAGTGAATACATTTATTGTTGTTTAATAAATTTTTAAAAAATAAAATATTTTTTAAGAAGTTTTCTATACGTTTTCCTTCCCTCAGGAGAAAAAAAACTCCACCTATTTTCTTTCCACATTTTTTTTCTATATCTCTTCCACCTAAAATTTTTCTATCCATTTTATATACTTACCAAACAAGGAGTCGGAGAAAATTTCAAATTTTGGAAAAAATATCTTACATACTTCGACCTCTAAAATTTAGAAAATAAAAATAGATATTAGAGAAAGAATCTCCATATTTGAAGGATTACTATTCATCTTTCAAATATTTTTTTAAATATATTTCTTGTTATATATACATTTTTAATTGATTATAATAAATAGATAAAATTTAAAAAAAATATTAAATATTAAATAATAAATTATAATTTATTATATAGAGATAGAGATGGAGGACCTAATATATGTAATTTTTTTAAATATCTTTAAATTTATACTATACATTAATCAAAATAGAGATAAAAAAGATGATAATGAAGATGAAACTCATGTAAATATGTAAAATATTTTCGGATGACCAATAAAATATTCCCGCATAAAGGGAGTTAAGCCCATACTGACCGACCAAACAGTGAGATATAAAGCGGTACAAAATTTAAATTTTATGGTGAATTATAATTCTAAAAAAATTATTTAAATCTGAGAATATATATTTTCTAAAAATTATTTTTTTAGAATTAAATCTTAAAAAATAAATATAATATAATTAATTCAATTAATAAAATAAAAAATATTTACAATTTCCATCAAATTTAAATTTAAAAATAAAAACAGTTTTAAAAACATAAAATCCATCAAATTGACATTTCACACACCAATGAACTGCTTACTTTTTAAATGACAAAAAAAATTGAAGACAGCGTAAATTACAATATGAGATATTAAACAGTTAATATTATCATTGACAGCCTTTTATTGTCGTAAACTTAGATTACATCACGTAGACTTGCTGGCTCAAAGCAGGTAATGCCACTGATGTTCTCAAACCCGGGTCCAAGCGAGTCTCTCCAGAACGCAAGAAATAAAATTCAACTGGGCTTGCATCATCGCATACGTAGCAACAAATCCTCAATACAGATATGATGAGCCTTCCAAGAGAGAATTAGAGAACTACAATATCAGGTAAAGGACTGTAAGGACACCAAATAGCAACAGGAGCATCTTCACCAAGGAAGTGTCGGAATGCTGCTGCTCCCTCAAATGGTCATGGAATCCATGAGCAGGGCCCCCGTGAATTGCATTTGAAAACCCGTAGGGGAAACCAGTAGTTGGCCCATACAGGGCGGCATCATGGAGTCCGTGCACATGAAGGTTGAATAAGGCTGGAATGAAGCCACTAAATGCAGCAGACAGTGTGATGTTGCCAATCCTTGCAGTTGCCATAGGCATGAATCCACCAAGCATCCCGAACCCCAATCCCTGCTGAGGAAAATGGTTTGGGGTGGGAGAAGGTGCAGTCTCAGGCCTCTGCCCTGATGGCCTGTTAGGGATATCTTCTCCAGGTATAGACCGAGATCTAGGGTCCAATGGCGCTTTCCCTCTTCCATATATAGGAACCACTTTGTCCTCCTGCACGAGGGCCTTGCAAACTGGGCACTCACGAGAATGTGAGTGTATGTTAAGCCATTTGTAGATACAAGGCCAGCAATACAGGTGACCACATAAAGTCACAATTGGATCCTGAGGCAACTCAAAACATATGTTACATTCAAAATTGGCCGTATCACTGCTAACACTGCCTGAACAGGAAGGCCCATGAGATGGAGCACCAGTAGATTCCCCGAAGCCAGTTTCCATATCTCAAACCTGCAGCTTAAGGTACCTGATAATCATGCAAACCCACATTAAGCCTCAAGAAATATGAAACTAAAATTGATCACTGCGAAGATTAGACATCAGCAACACAACTATTAAAAAAGCCCCTCAAATGAAACAGAAAAATGAAGATGAAGGCCAAAATATCCAGATATTTATGAACTACGCCTCTTGAACCTATTGCAATTTTGTGTAGTTAAATCATGAGCACTACAATTGCAGCTTTAGACAGTAAACAACTCTGTCTGGTGTACTGACAGAGACATTGTTTAGCAATTACAATGTATGGAGACAGTTGATCAACTTTGATAGCAACCAATCCAGTCTGGACTAAAGAGTATATACAGAACCATTAGCTAGCAATTCCCATGTGGGTGGAGAGAGAGCTAATCAACACTATAAGACAGAATCAGACCATAGGTGTGGGATCATTTATTATACAAACATTTTGCATAAACTCACTACTAGTCTTGAGAAAAAACTAGTAGTAATGTTAGGTATGTTATTAGGTTTTTGTAAATTTTTATTGATAAAAGGACAAACCCTAATGTAATGGTAGACTTTCAAGTTCCTGCCTTGTAACCTGAAAGTCACAAGTTTGGATCCTAGACAAGTCTCTTGCAATTAAATTAATTGTGAGGAAAAACTATGCCCATATTAGCCCACGTGGCCTGACCCTTTTTCAGACCCTGCCACTCAAGAGAGCTTTGTATACAGGTTTGCTCCCATTACATTTTTATTGATGACTTAAGAACCCCCACTGAATTATGTTACAATTGGTCAGACCCAAGGGGGTCCACAACACCTCACAAGTCACAAGTCACAATGCCCAATCAAAATCCAGAGCTACAGACACCCCATGTGAGCTTCAAACCCCAAGCCCAAGTGACCTGGCCCACAGAGCTACCCTGCTGGTTTTTTGTAAAATATTTTCTCGCCCACGTTTTCTACAACTCTCCAAATTAAAATTTTTACTAAGATCATAGCATCTTTCATATTGAAGTCCTTCAGTGATGACACATCTGATGAAAGCAGGGGATAGAAAGGCACCCTCATTATCATTCATTATCTTTATTGACAACAATTTTTAAATTTTAATTAGAATGCTATTGAGAAAACTAAAGCCAATTTACAGATGTATGATGAACTTGCTTAAAGATGTAGTGTTTATTCTAAATTTTAGGTTGGGATCTAGCAAGGAGATAGTCCAGGACCTCCTTGTAGGCAGTCTCGTCCTGGCACTTTACCAATTTGGACAGGGAACTATTTTTCACCTCAAACAATAGTGAACAATCAATATGCATCTAACTCAAAATGTATTTGAGAATAATTCTACCAAAAAGAACACATTAAAACTTAAAAGTGCAGCAGCCTACAGTACAATCTAAATAAGTATGGAAAAAAAATTTAAAAATTAATTAGTAAATTAAAGATTTACATGTACTTTTGGAAAATAAACTTTGGTTGTTAAATTAGATGAATATAAAAGAGAAAACAACTTGATTGTCTTATTAAATAATATTAATTTAATTAATATTCCATTAAATCAAATCACACAAAGTAATTGTTCCCCCTAAATATATTCCATCATATTGATGCAATTAGTTGTGACTCTAATTTCACGATTAAAAAGTAGTCAACACAAGCTTAATAACAACTCATAGTTATGTTTTAAAATTCCAGCTTAAATATTACCAATATATTAATTATGATTTTATAATTGTTTTTTAAAAAAAAATCATCAGTTTAATCTTAGGGATTTTTTTTCTAATTGCAAGTGGTCATGTCCAAATTATTTTCAATATATACATATTTGTATTTTTAATGTACGGGGGTTTTTGAATTTTTAATTAATGAAAAATAAAATAAAAATTTTTAACTAATTATAAGCTTTATAGACAATTTATAATTTAGCCCAGATAAAAAACAATGATATCAATTTCATAAGTTATAACTTTTCATTACTTTCAAATTTAAATATAATTAGTTTACTTTAAAGTATTAAATACTGTTCTAATTTGGCCACCCCTTATAAAATTTTATTAATCCATCCCAGTCTACACATGTATTGTCTCAATCATACCTGCTAAGCTTACGCTATACCCATAGTCATCTTCATGTGAAAAAGCACATTTCTCTAGCAACCCAGTAGTATAATTTTATAACTATTCGGTGAAGTATGTATTCTGAAATACTAAAACGGTGTCTAGTTTCTTTTTTCCCACCCATATAAACATGATTATAAATCATTCCAAGAAAAATAAAATAAAAAATAAACCTCCCCCAAACTTGACATCCCATGTGGCTGCTGAGATCATGATCACAGGGTAGAAACAACCTCGCTCCAATACAACTATGTATCAAATATATATATATATATATATATATAGAGAGAGAGAGAGAGAGCATTCTAGGATTCTCAATCATATGAGAAACCTAAAAATTGATTAGGGTTTATGAAATAACACAAACGGACCAAGATCAACAACCCTAACCACTAAAATCGAAAAAAAGTTGCCAAAAAGACCAGAAGGGCATCCCTAATTTTTTGTTCTTTCTGGAACAAACTGTAAACACAGTTCACACTCAAATTTCAAATCAAAGCCCAATAATATAACTATTATTACACGAATCCAACAAGAACAAATGAGAGAACAAGAAGAAGAAGAAAAAAGACACGCATCCAACGCACAAGGAAAAAAACACACAAAGGAGAGGAGGAGGAGGAGGAGGAGACCTCTTGAGAATTCTCGAACGATCGAGAGACAAGTTGTAGAAGGCACGCACCCACGCAAGCAACGGACCTCACCGCGACATCAAACGATGTGAGAGAGACAGAGGGATAAGAGGATAGCGGGGACGCCAGATTAACTGTGTTTTTTTTTTATTATTATTATTTTAAATTTTTGTTTTTTTTTTTTCATTTAGAAACCTGTAAACCCACCCCCCCAGGTGTATTTATAAGCGCCGAGAGATGATTGTGGCGCGTCGCGGCACGCGCCGTGAGTGAATAATTTACCAGCCGTTCGATCTGCGGTGATGGGTGGACACGGGTGAATCATGAATGTGCATCCGACGACTGACGACGACGGTTCCCAAAACCACGAAGGTGGGTGGCAAGTCCGCATCCGAATGTATATTCGCCCCCAACCCCGAAGGGGACAAATGCTTTGGTTGGTTGTTGGCCGTTGTCGTCAGACGCACCCATGCAATATGCATTTGCATTACTTTACAATAATAACTTTTTAAAACTAATGAAAAATATATTAGTTTTGTCGATATCAAAATTTAAAATTTTAAATATATGAAGATTCTTGTATGCAAATCTTTTTGTACACACTTGATGTGTCAGTATCAGGCTTCTTAGGAGCTATGTTTTGGAGGTCCGAAGTTAAATTTTTAAATGTGATCCCTCATTTATTTTTTCTCTTAATATTAAAACTATTATCATATCTTTATTCTTTTGTATACGACAAATTTAAAAGCCTTAAAATTACCCCAAAATTTAGAGACTTCACTGCTTTAAATTACAAAGAATAAGAGCAACTCTAAGTGCATGTTTGCTATGCAGGAAAAAAAAGAAAATGGATGAAATTTTATTCTTTTCCAGCATTTGGTATGAAAAAGAAAAAGAAATGACCGATTACCATGGGAATTAGATATCCCTATATGGTGATCTTGATTACTCCCACTTACTAGATTTACAAACATTACCCTATGTAGATGAATCAATTTAACAATCTTGCCCTCCATCATCTATGCCCCTGCACAACACATTCCATCAGGTTCGACGTCCCTTACCTGTTGCCAGTCCCCCAGCCCCGCCGCCCAAACCCCATCCCCTTTCCCAGAAGCCTAGCGCCCCCCCCCCCCTAGCTCCCTCTTCCCGTTGCCTAGCCTCGTCCCCTCTCTCCACCACAGACGAGTTTGACCCCATCACTCGCATTTACTGCCTTATCCTTGTTGTCTACGAATCGGACTTGCGGCGGTCACGGTCCCTTCAACCCCCCCCCCTGCCGTACTTGATCCGCCTCCCCTGCGAGATCGTGGTGGCCGTCTGGGGGCTCAACCTGGGGAAGGATGCAGACTACCATGTCCTCCTGGAAAACCGGCTGGGCTCGCAGATCTTTAACAGCAGCTTTGTCCACCACGGCCTCTTCAAGTTAGTGGTGTGGTTGCTGAACTAGGAGTCGGAGATGCTGAAGCGTTTGTGGGCGGACTTACTAGATTTACAAGTATTATCCTATGTAGATGAATCAATTTAACAATCTTGCCCTCCATCATTTATGCCCCTACACAATACACTCCATCAGGTTTGCCGCCCCTTACCTGTTGCCAGTCCCCTAGCCCCGCCGCCCAAACCCCATCCCCTTTCCCAGAAGCATAGCACACACCCACCCCCCCCCCCAACGCCCAGCCGAGCCCCCTCTCACCCCCATCGCCCGCATCTGTTGCCTTTTCCTTCTTGTCTATGAATCGGACTTATGGCGGCCACGGTCTCTCCCCCCCCCCCCCCGCGAGATCGTGGTGGCCGTCTGGGGGCTCAACCCAGGGAAGGAGGCAGACTATCAGGTCCTCCTGGAAAACCGGCTGGGCTCGCAGATCTTCAACGGCAGCTTTGTCCACCACGGCCTCTTCAAATCAGTGGTGTGGTTGCTGAACCAGGAGTCGAAGATGCTGAAGCGGTTGTGGGCGGAGGTAGGGCGTACAAAAAGATGATAATAAAAAATGAAAAAAATAATAATTAAAGAGTTAAAATATTTTTATGATTGTGTTAATTTATTATCTTTATTTACTTTGTATACCAAACACAGGTAAGGTAATCAAAAATTTCATTTCATTTCCCATATCAATTTTATTCCTTTAATTATTCTATTTCTCCCAATTTCATTCTCGTGTACCAAACGAGCTTTAAGAGGCTCTTTATTGTCAACAAATAAAGAGCCAAATGTTAAAAATAAATTTAAAGAGATTCTTCATCTCACTCTTTACATTTATACATTGTTACAATAATTTTTCATTTTTGAAGAGTTACTATTCGATCTATATATAATATTATATTATTTTTTGCTTGTTTTTTTCTCTTTCTCTCCCCTCTCTTCCGTCCTCTCTCCCCACTAAATAGCGTCGCAACATCAAGCAATCTAGCCAACATCAAGTGACTCTCCTGTAGTCCAACAATCTGTCTTGTGACAGGAATCACATAAACCCGACCCAAATGTGTTGGACCTCGACATGGGAATTGACTTTTTCCAAACTGCTCAATTACCAACTTTATCATACCTAGAAAATTGACCTCCATCAGCACCGCCGTTGAGATTGCTTTACCAATTGGTCCAATCAGATTTAATGGCATATGTTTCTTGCCCAAAACCTTGTCAGCCTTAGATGACAGGTCAAAATTTGAAACCATAAGAGGAGGTACCTTGCCATCATCATCCAATTTGCCTCCCATATATTGGGGTTTGCGAGGGCTAAAAGGGAGAAGTATTGTATTTTAAAAACAAAAAAATATTATTTTAATAAAAATAAAATTAATTTAAAAATTATTATTAATAAGTAAAAAAATTTACTATTTACATGTGAAAATTTCTCCAAGATTCTCCACAAAAGCTACATGTGAAAATTACTATTTTGCTATTTACATATAAAAGTTATTATTTACCTATAAATTACTATTTACATATGAAAATAATTTAGAAAAATTTGTTAGGGCTGCGGATCTCCTCAAAAGATACTTCACTTTTTTAAAATTTACTTTTAAATTTATTTTAAAAATAACTTTGACCGTCAAGTCGTATGTCAATTGTCACGTCATCTTAATTGGCTTTGATTTTGATTTGGTCCCAAATTGGCGCTCGTGAATAGTTTTTTTATAACTTGGGGCTTGAAAATGGAGTGTCACTTTGGGCCTCGGTCTACTTCAAAGTATTTTCCATCCAAACTTCTTCGCGCGTGCGTGTATCGTCGTAGGCTTCGTAGCAGACGACGTGATGACGACTCCTTCACGAACCTTCTTCTACGATTATAGGCCGGCCGCCTAATTTTTACGTTACGTGGTTAATTAAATTTGGGACTCAATCTTTACGTCATTATACGCCACTTAACCTTCGTTGTCTTTGAAGTTTTTGCATGCCAATGCCATGTGAAAAATTATTCACGTGCTTGCTTTCCCCCCTTGACTTGGTGGTGTCAGCTACCCTAAATTGAAAACTAAACATTGGTCTTAGCACTAAATATATCTGGATAATTGGATTTCAGACGTTATGTGAAGACCATATACTTTTAATATATGTCCATTTAAATGGATTGCAGACGTAATGTAAGGACCATTAATCCTACATGCATTTTTCTACTAAATAAATTTGTTTTGATAAATTATCTTTATCAAAAGAAATAATGCTGTACTTTTAAAAGAAGTTATTTTGATAATGTTGTGTTTTTAAAAGAAATTTTTTTAGCTATGGAGAAAAAAACTGCTTTAAAAATAAGCAGTTGAGTATTTGACAAATTATAATTTTAAAAGTATTGTTACTTGTAAAAGCAGATAATAAGTGTTTGATAAAAAAAAATAAAATTGTTATTAAGGTTTGAAAACACAAAAATACCCTTTAAACGAATAGGTGAGAGAAAGAAGGGAAAACGTCATTCATCGAGAGGACGCACGATCTAGGCAGAGAGGAGGAGCACTGCGCAATCCGTGCAGAGAAGAGGACACACGAGTCGGCTAACCGAGACGCTGAACTAGAGGAGGTCGCCATCCTCACCTTGCAAGCCGCATGCCACCACAAGACCAGAAGTTAAACAAGGAGGCGGCCAGATGAAGCAACTGAACGTGATGGCACTGTGCGATCGGAAATTGCAAGAGAGAGATAGGGAGAGTGTGTGTTTTAGTTTATGAGGAGATAATTGACATTTAAAAAATTTTAAATTACTTCATGATAAAATCACTTTTAAAGCAATATTGAAATCATAAAAAAGTAAAAACATTTTTTTATAAATACTTTTTTTATATTTTATCAAATAGTTTTTACTTCTTTTACTTATAAAATAAGCAGAGGCTCTCTGGCCTATATTTACCAACAAATTAAATGCTTTTAAGAAAATTTTATAATACATATTTCATTTAAAATTTTCTATTTTCATGTAATTTTGGTCATTGAAATTTTTTCACATCTTTCTTTCTACCAATTCCAACCCACCGCCAAATCACCCAGTTTTCCTCTCTCAACCGCTCACTACCAGGCGCGGCACAGGAACAGAGCAATTCAGGGCCAGGGGCAGGCAAAACACAAATTTTTATTTAAAATTACACTTTTAATAATATTTCATATTAATTTAGTTCACCCTAAGCTATAGTCATCTAAAGTATTGGATTCCAGTACGGACGAATTTAAAATAATAAAAAAATAAAATCCAACTAGGAATCAGATTTAATTATTCAACGTGTCAGCAAATCATAAATAAAATTATTTGTGACACATTAATATTTTGACAATTCGAAAAAAAAAACTTCCGTTAAGTTTCCTTACCGTTCAAAAAAAAAAAAGACTCAAAATAATTAATTTATTTCGGTTTTGAGGTAATTCAATTCTTATTCTCCAATCAATTATGCTATTCCTCTTTTTCAAAAAAAAAAAAAAGAAAAAAGAAAAGAAGAAGAATCAAATCAAATTGTATATTTTAAATATTTTATTTTCAATTATTTTAAACTTTCAAGTGTTCATTATACCCTTGTAATTGGGTTCTATCGTTTAAAATAGGAAGTACATCAAATTTTATATTTTAATTCGGTTCTAGCCGCCATGCCATCTCTCTCTCTCTCTCTTCGCGGTGGTTTCCATATGCAAAGCTATGCCCACCGGCCACCACTACTGTCACGGATGCGCCCATATGGTTGTGTGTGTGTGTCGGCAATCATCATTGGCTAAACTAGGAGCAAGTTGTTATTATTGTAATTGAAGAGCTCTGAACAAAAATAAAGAAAGACTTTTCAGATATGCCACCAGAACAAATTAAGTAGATACGCGGGTTGAGAAGAGTTTTTTCAATTTAAAACTTACAATTATTATTTATTTTAATCTCAGCCATCTGATGAGAAAAATTAGAGGGCTGTTTTAAATCTGTATGCCCGTCAGATAATCCGGAATTGAATAAATAATAATACTAGATATTACCCAAACAAATATATAAGGGTGAAGGCATAAATACATTTCACTTTTTCAGTGACAAAACATTGTTTAAAATTAACTTCCCAAAATATGATTCAACATTGTTTATATTCTATGAAAAATTAAAAGGACAAAAAAATCTCATTATTTAAAATTAGTATTGTTTTTAGGTATAATGAGGATAATAATAATCATACAATAAAACAACTATTTTAGCATATTAATAACCCTATATATGTGCTTATCAATATTCCAGCAAGTACTATTTTTATAAAACAAGAATTTAATTTTGTCCGTCTTTAATATCATATAAAATTAACTAACATTAATTATTTGATATTGTTATAAAATAAATAAATAAATAAAAATCATTATATTTAAAATATTACTAATATTTTAATTATATTATTAACATATAAATCAAACATATTATAATTTTAAATGTTTTAATTATTAATATAAATAGTTATTAATAATATTCTATTTTGTCACACATATTTATCTTTTCATATATATGTTATCTCATCCTTTTTTACGGTTCATTTATTAATAATTTAATAGCTTAAATTTTATTTTTTTTATTTAAAAACAGTGTATATTGAAAAAAAATTTAAATTTCAAGTGGCTTCTTGATTTTCTTCATTGCATTTCCCGAACTCAAAAGTAAGTAGCTCTAGATGTGGTGAACAATGATATTGTCATCCATCCTGTCCTACCTCTCAATTTTTTTTCAAAAAGCTTGATATATTTTACAAAAATAAAAATTAAAGAACTATAGACTAGGTTGTCAATTCTGTATAACAATAGCAATATTTCGTATACACTTTAGGTTTTTTAAGAATACTGTGATGATGTGAGTCACGTATAAGTCACGTATACTATTAAATGATGATGTGATGTCATATGATTGAAGCTTACGTCACGTCAATTATATATTATCATTTAATTATATTATTCTTTTTGAACTGATTAAACTCTTCGTAAAACAATTAGAAAATATAAAAGAAAAAAATTAAAATAATCTTATTATTATTATGCAAGTTTGATATATTGTACAACCCACCAATACTCGAACCGGTAATGCACGGTGCTTGCGTACCGGTTACTAAATATTCATTTTGCTTTTAAAATGTCATGTAATGAAAAGTTAAGTAAGGTTATTTTTTAGTAAAAATTTGGTCTTTTTGTCTTTTACATCGAGAGAAGCCAACTTACAAACGTGCCAACTTTTTGTTGAAAAATTATTTAACTTGCTTTCAAAATTTTGAAATCAAAATAGCATAAACATATTAACAATTTTAAAAAAAATAGATAGAGATTAATAACATTACTAAATGCCTGTTTTGCTTCTAATGGACGATGACCTTTAAGTCTATTTTTAAATGGGTCTTTACGTACTTATAATATAACATATAAATAATAATAATAATAAGTATAAATTTTTATTTTAAAAAATAATAATGACAAAGTATATTTATATTATAAGAAAAATAAATGTAATAATAATTTAATATCTACTACAAATTAATTATATTAAAATTAAATTTTGAATTAATTAATTAGTTGAAGTATTAACTAATACATTAATATTACTTTTAATTCATATATGAAACACATACTATTAAAAGTGAAAACTTATTTTATAATGCATAACTCATATCACAAATGAAATAATTTATGGATAAATATATTAATTAGATTCAAATTTAATTCTAAATTTATTAATAAGTTGATTAAAGACTAAGTGATCTAATAAAAAATTATTTGATCAAAAAATGCATTATTATTTGAATTAATAATATTATTTACATGATTCATTGTTTTTAACCCAAATATGAAATATCCAATATCAAAAGTCAAAACTCACTCTCATCATACATGACTCATATTACGAATAAGATTATTAGTGAATGGACATTAATTATATTCAAAATTGGTTCTAAATTTATTAATGGGTTGATTTAAACCTAAATGATCCAATAGAATATTATTTGATCAAGAAAAATAATATTATTTCAACTAATAATATCATTTATATAATTTATTACTTTTAACCTAAATAAGAAATACTTACGATCAAATATCAAATTTCACTTTCACAACTGAATAAAATAATTTATAGATAAACATTAAATATATTTAAAATTAATTTTGAATTGATTAATAAATTAATTTAAGACTACATAATCTAATCAAATATTATTTGATCGAATGATATGTATACATATACTATTTAGTTTATATTAACATAATTTATACTTATAATTATAGTCGATGGTAATGTTATTCACTATACATATAACTTATTTTAATCATATATTTATATTAAAAGTGTTTGCTATACATATAAAGGATTTCAAATTATAACTATTTTAAAAAGTATTTATAGCTCTAAATGATTAACTAGTATTTTTAGTTGTTATATCAAACTTTAAAACTAATTTCTCACATAAATTAAATGGTTAAAATTTATTTTGATTAGACATATACTTATATTTTATATTAAAATATTATTACTAGTTTTAAATATTATTTTTATTAAAATTAATTAGTATATATTTTAAACTAAAATATTACTAGTAGATTTATTTGTATTACAGTATAAATATTTTTTTTTTGTAATTATTACTATTTTAAAATAAACACATAATTTTTAATATATATATATATATATATATATATATATGCGAGAATATATTAAACAATTCACATAGTCTAATATTTAAACAATAAGTATAATTGTAGGTGGGAGAAGGTTTTAGATTCGAGCTGTACTGAAATAGTGACAGCTTTTTTTTTACCACAATTTTTTGGGCCGGACTAGATGGGATTTGGAAAGAGGCCCTGCGGGCTGCAGTCAATGTGGTGTGCTGGGTGGGCTGATTAGGACTATAGCCCACAAATTGACCCGTATCCATACGCCATCATTTGTTTTAATATTTTATTTTTCATAAGCGATTTACAAATGTCCAAAAATTCAATAATAATCCATAGAAAAGAGGATGGATGTGTAGCAAACGTGCCATGTTTTTAAATCCGAAAAAAATTCACGAGAAACAAACGTTGCCCCGTCTCTGTTTTTGAGCGCTTGGTGCTTCTCTGGGCGCTGGACAATGCTAGGTTTCTTTAACTTTGTATGGTACACAGACAAAAACAAATAAAATCGGTCATTTTAGTTGTGGGTGGCATCCAATTGGTCAGGGGTAAACACTACAAATTGAAAAAACCATCCAACGCCAATGCCTGTGTTAAAAAAGGACAAGTCTGTTTCTACAATATGTTCTGATGATTTCCTAATATTAAAACTTCCATTTAAAAAAAAAAGTAAGAAAAGTAAAAGGCTGGCTTGCATTTGTAACTTCTTTCTCTCGCCCAGTGCACATGATTTGGATTTTACCCATCTCAGGATTTACATATTATAGATTGAGAGAGGTGAGAGGCCTCAGGGCAATACCAAGCAAAGCAAGCAGAAGTCATCAAATCAATTCACATACCAGCCACGCATTCATATCTGGATCAACAATTCTATGTCAGATCCGACTTCAGCAATCCTGGGTTCTTTAGAAGCCTTTGCAGCCGTGGCTACATTTCCAACATCAAAATCCAACGCTATCTTCTTCACAAGACCATCAAGCATCTATTACGGAGAAATAAATTTCAATTAAAGTTGGGTTGGACTAAGAGGTATCCTCTTGATTATCAAGATATGTAAATGTTTCTTTCTTTTATTTTATTTTTTTGAAAATTTATGGATCGTCATTCAACTTCAAATGTAAGTTATATTATATTGGCCCCCATCGCTTAGTCCAGCATTTTTACAGTATAGAAAACTGCAGTGTAATAAGTAAACACGTCAATTCTTTAAAAAATGAAAACTGCAGTGTAAGGTGTACCAATGATCCAATAGCAACTAAAACCCTGAATTTTGAATCAACATCTAGATTCCCCTCTTCTGCAATCTGCGCACAAAAAAAATATGGAGATATTTTAAACTTACTAGATTTAAGATATCACACCAGTCAAAATCAAAAGAGAAGCATACCCCAAGAGAAGCAGACAAAAGTTGGGATTGACCTTCTTGATCCTTCTTTTCAACGAGCAACACGGTGTAACTGTCAATATGAAACATTTCTTAAGTTTAAGGGTAACCTTTAAAAATCATATGTTCTGAAAAGTTTTAAAATAAATGACAGGTAGTATTGAAGCTGAAAGGGACAAGTATCCACAAAGTTTTCTCATGTACCTATATTTTCAAGAAAAGCAAAAAAATAAAATAATAAGAGTGCTCGTGTTTTGATTTCTATCATTCATTTCTCCGCTGGGTTTGTAAGTGTCACGCTATTTTTCTGTAGCTGCAATTGCTGAGTGGATTAATGACTCATCAAACAAATGCTTGAGGAGTTGCATCAATCATGGGATCATAGTAACCAATCCGTGCCTTTCTTAGAAGAAAAGGATAGAAGGGAAATGCATCATAAACACTGGGAGCGTGTGTGCGTTATAAGGATTTATTATGTATTTAAAAGGAAGCAAGTTCAATGTTGTTGCTACAGTATAAGGATTACCAACAAATGTCAGGCGCTTGTTGCCCCTGAGAAGAACTATTGACTTTTAAAATCTAGAAATGGTGGGATAAATTGGAGATGACAATGGAAACAAGAAAAGATGCCTTAGGATATATAAGATGGCGTGAATTCATATAAATTAAATACTTACTTGAGTAACAAGGTAGAATAAGACAATTGTACATTCTTATTTGAAGATGAAATGCAACTTGAAAAGGCATCGAGTATCTGCATCACAGATTGATCCATGAAAAACAAAATAAAAGCAAAATTGATGTGGAGAGTAATGCTACAAGAGAAATGCACCAGGAAAAAAAAACAAAAAAAAAAGCAAAAAAGCAAAAAAAGAGAGTAGAGGTAGAGGTGTAACCTCACTGCAATGACTTTGTAACCAGTTGTGGAAAGAAGAGTTTCTAAACAAATTAACCACAACACGAATACTGGTCAAAATATTTGCCTGAAGTGCAGGACTCGTTGTAGCTTTCTGAATCATCTCCATTAAAATATCTGGAAAGTACCAAAAACTAGAATGACATGTATTATCCATAGCAAACTTGGTATTTAGCCAGCTCACTTTTAAGGGCACAATCACTTCATTTTAGATTATGTTTTTAAAAGGTACTTCAAAAAAAGCCAAATACTTGATGATGGCACCTTAAGTTTTTTAAATTAACATGCAGACAATTTAACTAAATAAAGCCAAAGGAGAACAAGACGTGGATACCATTTTTATCATGAACATGCTTCAGAAGCATACTTGCCCCATCAGGATGCAAGACAATCATTCTTAGAAGATCTATGACTGCACATACAAAAGTCTGATATTAATGGAGAATTCAAGTATAATCTTTTTGAATGTTTAAAAAGAGAAGAAAATTTGTCTGCAATTACATAGAACCAGAAATGTATGCTCGGGGAAAAAGAAAAAGAAGACATTATTCACTGCAGATTCTAAAATGTACAAGATGACTAATAGGGAATCAGGAAGGCTGCAAAAATTATGAACATGAAAATGGATGACTAACCAGGAAATGTTGTTGCAGGAGGCCACAGTTTTAGCAATTTTAGTAATAAAGCAATATCAATATCAGCAAATCTACTGCTGTGGTAGTGCGATGAATCCTTCAAAATACAAGCTACAGCCCCCAGTCTAGAAATATCTCTATCCGTCAATGAGATGCTCCTTTTCTCCTTCAAAATATAATAAAAAAGAACCATTCAAACAATAAGATAAGAGCTATGATAAAATAAAAAAGATCGCATACAAAGCCATGTTATAAAAAGCTTTGCCTCTGTTTGCATCAGTCAAAAGTCAATAACCAACAATCAAACTTAATGAAATACTTGTGTGCATGTGTGTGCAATTTGAAAAAGGCAATACATGTCTTATTTATAAATTCAAGCTACTAAATATAGCCCAACAGCTTATGTAAGAGTATACAAATAAATCTACTGGACAAGAAATGCCTTATTTATCAATTCAGGTAACAAACCATAGCAAAAATACTTTATATAAGAAGATAACTGCAACCTTTTTCCAAAATATGTGACTAATGCTAAATGTTATTTGTAAGCTACTGGGCCTTAATTTTGTTACTCGCCTATGTCTCAGAGGATACTGATGTGATGTTATTCATTGAGCAGGCACCTACAAGTAAAACGCAATATAATGTCTGGAAAGCATGACATCTGCTGTAATGGAGATTTTAGGAGCAACTTATTAATTATTCATTTTTACGAAAACATTAACAGTATTCCATTCATCTTTAACTGAGCAGATTGATGACGGAATGAGAATCAAATAAAGATTGGAAAAGTTAAAACCATACCACGTCTGAAAGAAATGAATTGTTGAAGTCGGAAATTTTTTTGAGGATTCCATCAAAATGGGCCACATCAAAGATGAGCATGCCTTTCTGAAAGAAAAATTAAAGGAAAAGAATGAACAAAAGAGATTGGGACGAACAGGAAGGAAAAAGTTCATTCACCCTTCGATGTCCAGATAAATGCAGAAAATTTCAAAACATAAAACTCCAACTTCCCATGAATAGTTTACATTGCTTCAAAATAAAAGTTTTGAAAGAAATTATGTACGATAAATCCCAATATTATTTGTCCAATCAAAATAAGATTATAAGAAAAATAACTTCAGAAACAAATTCTGTGAAGATGAGCTGGTAGATGCCCAATTAATTTATTAGATGTAAACATCAGAAATAAAAACTTCCATGCCATACCTTTGGGATGTGTTTAAAAGTAGGTTTTGCTGGAAAAGCTGCATTAAAGGAACAAAATGGAAAGTGAAAAGGGTAACAAGAAGGAAAATAGGTTAAGGTAGGAAGATAACAGAGAATGCTGAAATAGAATGTTATTATTATATAACACAGAAATAAGAAAGGAAGAAATAGAGATATGTTTTTTTGATATAATGTGTACCAGAAATGTTGGAAGGGCCTCCAGGTACATAGGCATTGGCTGAAATGGAAGTGCGAAAAATTGAAAAATAAAAGATAAAATAAATCATTTATAGATAAAGAGTTTGAAACCTCATCAAAAAAAGGCTCCAAACAACAAAATAGGCTCAGCAAACAGGCTATGGGGAATCTTGACATGAACTAACAGTAAAGTGACTCAACCGTCAGTCAGACACAAGCCACCTTACTAGCAGCCTCTACATTAGCAGGATAAATAATTTTGTACTCACCACCAGTATAAGGATCACAAAATGATGTATCAAGAGCAACATCTCTTTGTCCAGAATTCTGCAATATGAACTCAACAATTTGTTGACGATAGGAAAATGGAAGATTCTCCTTGAGTAGCCACTTGTCAGCAGTAGAATATGGATTTTCTATGAAAAATTCAATGTTTGTATTAGCAAGTATTAGGATAGCAGAATTACATTAATACTGACAAGTTTCGTTCAAACAATATAGCAACAAACTAAGATACTATTAAAGATATTTTGTAACAGGTTTTAAACAGAATAATTCACTTCTACCTTGAATGTGTTACATAGTACAATAACTATCGGAACAGATGCAATACTTGAACTAGGAAATTCAGTTTGTTTGTTTTTTTGGAGAGGGCCACGCGAATGTTGGGTATTTAATTTAGAGTAAAAAACAAGTATCTAGTCGGTAGTCTAAATGTCGCCCTTCAAAATGTAGTGCAACCAAGAAGGGTAAAAGAATACATAAACAAATCATAAATACAAATTGCTTTGTCGAATAATCCTAATTACAACCAGCTATGTAAGAAAATAACTGAATAATATCAATTCCCTATGGAACATGGTTCTCAGTATCAGACGAATTCAAGAAATCTTGGACAAGTCATCAGGGTATCAAAGGCTCACAGTACAATATCCAGGGCCAGATGAATCCGTTGATCTTGGCCGATACACAACTAGTCAATCGAGAAATCGATGATGTGTCTTCTCTCGAATGGAATTTTATCCAAAAATTATCGGCATCGATGCATTTTCCAATCGCCGGCATCCCTGCATTTTCCAATCACCGGCATCCCTGCATCAGCCGATCGCCGGCGTTGATGTGTCTACTGATCACCAGGGTCGATGTGTTTGTCTCATCTTTTTTCTTCCTATTTTTCTTCTCTTCTCCACGTTGCGTTGCTGCCAAACTCCAGATTACTTTTCTTCTTTTTTGTTCTTCCTCTCTCCTCGCTATGGCTATCCTCACCAGTACTTTTTTAGGTTTATTTAATTTATCTTTAATGTTTATTCACATTTATTAGTTTACGTTTTTATGTCGATTGGCTAGACACTTCTATATTTTTTGTCTTTTACATTTATTCTTAAATTTATTAGTGTATTTTATTTTTTAATTTAGTTTTTGCTATGATTTTTTTCCAATACCCATGCGTTTTTTCAAAGTTGTTGCGTTTGTAAAAAAGAGGAAAAAAAATATTTTCACCAATGTGAGTGTCTTCTGTCATCAATATATATATATATATATATATATATATATATATATATATGCGGGAAGGGATGGCTCTCATTGTGTAATCACCTCGCAAGCATGCTTCACATTGTATGTTTATGTATGGATTCCCAATCTAGTCGTAAGATACTGCCTTTGCTCTTGCTTGTTTGTTTGTCGTGTCCAACCATACTAATAAGACTCTCCATCTTATATAGAGATATGCATGTCCACCCTGAGTGGTTGCTCTATCTCCAGAGTGTTCGCCATGTAATGCTGCATCGTTGCTTTGTACACATGTGAAGGTCGAAAGCCTTTGTGTGGCGACATCTCTATACCACTATCTCGTAAGAATACGTTAAGAGTGTTGTATTCCATTGATTTTTTTTCTTAGTTTTTTCTAAAACTATTTTTTTCCAATAATTATAAACTTTTTTATTGACCATTAGAATCTTATTTTAATAAATAATAAATTATACAAAGCATAATAATATATTTATTTTAATGTTACAAATGCTATGAAACTAATATACCACACCATTATAGCTCGTTTGATACACGAAAATAAAATCATTAAAGGAATTAAATTGACATGAATAACAAAATCAATTTTTTTATTACCTTTCTTGCGCTTGGTATACAAAAACAACCAAGAGAATATACTAAGGCAATTATTGAAATATCTTCAATTCAAATTTATTAAATAATTTTTTTATTAAACAAAATACTCGCTCTTGCGATTTCCGATCGGGGAGGGATGCGGGTGGGGGAGAGGCGCGCTGGGGAAAGGCATACTGGGGGGAGGAGGTTGCAGCGGTGGCGTGCGGGGGAGAGGAGCTCCAAGGGAGAAGCGTGCAGGGGGGAGAGGGGTTGCAGCGGCCACAACAAAAGAGAGAAAGAGAGAGAGAGAGAGAGAAAGATGAATAAAAGACAGGTGTAAAAAAATAATAAATAAAAAATACATATGGGAACCTTAGTAAACCATAGAAGGTGAGGGAATCAATTTTCCCCTATATGGAGGTATAAGATTCCCACGAAAATTTTAATGCCTTCTATATTTTCGTACCAAACAGGAGAAAGTAATGCAATCTGATTTCTTTCCGTTCCTTTCCCGTGTATCAAAAGCTATATTTAGAGCAGATAATTTAAAAAAAAAAAACTGAAATCCAGTCTAGGAGCAACAAAAAAATATTGCAACCATTCATTAGATGGCTAAACTAATACCTGAAAAATGTGGAGTGAAAATATCTTACCTGATCGATTATATGGGAGCTTACGAGTAGGTTCACCATCCCCAATATCAACATCAAAAACTGCATAATGATTATATAAATTTAGAGGGAGAGAGAGAAAGAGAATTCTCACATTCGAAGATGCAAAAAAGTCAAATATGCAAACCATAATCATACTGAAGCCCATCAAGCACAGGGCGATTCATGCTGTCATTGGGTCCATCAACAACTTCACCAATCTATAGAAATAAGAAGAAACACTGGATTTCAACAGTTTTAAGAAAGATATATACTAACAAAACCAAACCAACAAGTTTTAATAAAAAAAATATGGCATTGGCTATAAGAAACATGTATACTCTGATAAACAAAAGCAAAGAAACCAGAAGAACCAGTTTCAACGATTAAAGATGCTGATTTATTGATGTCAATTTGATAATAAAGGTTGATATGAAGCATTAACATAACTTCAAACCAATACACATGCAATTCATTCACTTTTCATCATTTTTATACCATTATTCAGGCAAAGAAAAAACAACCTACGTTTAGACACCTTCCCTCTTATACATGCTGCTCTCTTATACATGTTTTTCTTATTCAAGTCAGGTCAACTATCAATTTAATAATATGCAGGAAAGGCAGCAATTCAATAATGCATTTTCAATTTTTGGCCACTTCTGAAGAGAGTGAAATTATAGATGACAGCTGAGCATAGATGATGGAAAAAACTTGGTGCACTGTGCACAAATATATCCGGAACACAACATTATCCGCCTCTGCATCAATCAGACCAAGAGGGAAAGGAAAAAGGAAAGGACATCATTTTAAACTACCTCCGGCAATTTATATAAGGCTTGCCATTAATTCTCACAAAACAAAATAAGTCTAAATAGGATACACTTGAAAAGGCAGAGAAAATTATCACGATGCAATCATACAGGCACAGCAATGTAGCAAAAGACTACGAAGCAAAACCAGGAGAAGCAACAGTAATACTTGAGGTAGGGTTAATAAAACAAAATTAACAATTAGCACAGATATTATAGTGCATTTGGGTCGGGGATAGAATAAGGGAGTATTATTAGTATTAATAATCTCACCTCATAAGTTGTCATTTTTAATACCCCAAAAGGGAATATTAATTCATTGTAACATTATTATTACCATTTAAAATGCCATCCAGTATTAATTTTAATTCATGAGATTATTAGTACAATCTCATAAGTTATATAAAACCCAAGACCCTTTTGTGGAGAAGATTATTACGATTGCATTGGATGTACGAGAAGTCACTAGTCAGTTTCTCATTAAAAAAAAATGATCATAGCTGTAACAGATGAAAGTTAGCATTACTTTATCCCAGTTTTGTTCTCTCATATTCCATGAATATGCAACGCCATTGTCCCCTTCTCTGACAATTTTAGTCTGTCCATTACCGGTTCCTGATGATCACAGAACAAACAGCTATTTAGTTACCATTTAACAGTGGAGAGTCAATAAACTTTAATTATTGGAAAGTAAACTTGACAATCGTAAGAGGTTGGGGAGATCTTTATAAAAATAAATGTCCAAAAATTATTGGCGTGTTTGGTACACCATTCCTAAACGGTGATTTTGTATTTGAAAATTAAAATTTGTGGGTCTCATGAATTAAAAATTTATTTGGTACATTGGTTTGAAAGGAAGATTCAAATGCTAATCTGAATTTTTAGAACCCCAAGCAGTGTTTTTAAAAACAGGTCTTCCATTGTATTTCAAACCAAACCTCGATTGAAAAACAAACCTAAACATTTTTAAATATCTTTTCTCTCATTTTCTCTCTCCTATCCTCCGCTGCTTCTCTCTCCTCTCTGCACCATGAACCTGCACCCATGATCTCCATCTGCACAGTCTAGCAGGTGAGGGAAGACATACTCCGTCACCGCTGGCAAGGACGAAACAGAGTGCCTCCTCAATGGCCCTCAGTACCAGCACATGATGGTCAAGGCTGCTTCATCCTTCAGCTGGTGCTCTTTTCCCTGGATGGACACTGGGTACAACCCCAACCATCCCATTTTCGGGGAGACCCACAACACCTGACACATGAGACTGACTCCACGTCCTCTTCTTCATGGGGAACCAGATTCCCTTGGTGGTGTTCCACGAATTGATGAAGCAGACCTTTTTCAAGCTTGTCTTGGAAGGACGAAAGTGGAAGCCACCTTTCGATTTGATGGGGAGAACCCAGTATGAGCTGCTGGTGAGGCTGTTCCTGGAGCCCAAGTGGAGCGAAATATTGAAGGATTTGTTTTGGGCATTTTATCAAACAGGTGGCAGGGCAACGTCTATGCACCGAATGGAACCTTCAGACATCCTCAACGAACTCCGCTTGCTGGTCATCACATAGGGGAGCGACGCCGCGAACAAGGACAATGACGGAGATCTCAGTGAAGATGAAGAAGATGGTGGCAGTTGCGCTGAACGACACCAAAGGAGCCTTGGTTCGTGGCAGTAGCAAAGCCTCCATGGCAGGCGGGGTAGTGTGCAGCAACGGGGAGAGGGAATTGATTTGTTTTTTCTTTTTGTTTGTGATGATTGGGATGTGATGGTTGGCAGTGGAGAATCTGTTCATAGTTGTCCTCGTAAGGTGGGCAGCAACAAGGAACCGTATCACTGGTGAAGGCGGGAAGCGGAATGGAACCGACAAGAAACAAGGGAGAGAGGGAGGGGTAGTATTTTTTTATATAAAATTATATAAGTTTTAAACCCAAAACCAAAATATCCTACTGAACAGATTTTTTTGTTTACAAACTTTGAATCTCCACTACAATAAAGTTTTAAATTATCAAACCAAAACAAGCCCGATGTTTCCACCTGGACAAAAGAAATGTGCGTGGGACACAGACGAGCATATCAATATTGACCTATGATATATAGATTATCTTCATGTTGACATAAATGCCCAAAGAAATCTTGAAGTAACATTTACATAGAGCTAGAAAACCTATAAATAAACAATGGAACCTTAAAGATAATAAGATAAGAATATAAACACCAAACCTGGAATCTGTAGAGCCTCTAACCCGGGAAGATCTTCCAATTTTAAGCCTCCAACCCTCTTTCTAATACAAGCATGAAGTCAGAGCACATATCTAGAAAAGCTGAGAATTCAAAATTGCTGAGAAAAAAGGCAATTCTGCTCGCCCAACTGGCAGCGGCAGTGCTAGATCAAAATCAACTTAAATATTTCAGTAAAGTTAGAAACATAAATGAAGGAAATGTGCTAGGAGTTGCAAAAGGGAGTGCTGAACCCTAAGCCACCCGACAAATTGCAACAAGGAGAGGAAACAACCAAATAAATTTGTAAATTAATATAGTTAAAATTTAATAAATAATCTTCTAGAGGGTGCAATACAATAAGAATAATAATTTCACATTATCATATTATATACTGCAACCTGACCTAATAATCAAAAAAAAAGTTCAAAAATAATACAATGCACCAGGATAATCACAAACAATACCTGCTACACTTGTACTGAGAAAGTATAGACATGAAGGAATCAATTTCTACTGAGTCAGCTATCCTGTCCTTGTTTGCAGTCCAAATACGAACAACTCCATCAGAACATGCGGTCACAATATCTCCATTTTCTAAGAATTTGGCATCCCAGACACAACCAGGATGCTCAATGCTTTGAACACAGACTCCATCTGCCATGTCACCATATTAGCCTTTTCAAATACCATAATCTTCCAAAAAAATTAATAAATAATAACAATAAAGAATAAATCTTAAATTAAGTTTTAGAGCATATAAACCAGCATCTCCAAGCAGCTAACTTGACATACTGACCAGTTGATAGTTGGTAAGCTTTACAACAATCATACCAACTTTGTTTATTTTTCTCTTTAAGCAAACAAGCAAATATACATGCACACAAGAACTCAGAGTGACGAACAGCAATATCATATTCTATTCTGCATAAAATATGATAAGGTTATATTGTGTGTGGCATACTAAAAGGCATGAGCTGAGCGAGCAACATGATTTACAGTCGCAGTAGTCATCGCGTCGCGATCGTGAACTACTCGTTGCATATCAGGTGAGATATAACTTTAAGAATGAAATAATATTTAATTATTTAAAAAAAAATTATAAAAAAATACAAAAAAATATCAGACAATCATATTTGAATCATTAAATAATATAAATATATAATTTAAATAACATAATATTAATTACTATATTAAAATAACATTATTACATTATTGAAATATTAAAATAAATATATTATTGTGTTGACGTGCCTTTTACGACCATGGTTCCAGAATCGTCCAAGTCGGAGAAATCTCAAACGATTCATCATGGTATCGGAGGGTTCTGATCCAATATTCAAGGATGATACGCAAACCTTCTTCATCTCGTCGATTTCGTCCAAGATCTCGGCTGAGAAGCAACAAAATGCTCGTTTTCTCAACGACACGCTCCATCCCGTCCGAGCTCTCGGCTGAGAAGCAACGTTCCAATCGTCATCGTCGCCGTTCGAGATCTCCAGCCTATTTTCTCCAAGTAGTCAATACGCCTGTTCTCATTATTGTCAAAAGAAATAATGAAAATAATTAATATAAGAAAAGAAAATAATAAATATAAGTATAGCTGGCCTCAGCACCCGCTTGGGTGCGTGGGTGATAGGGGCCAGCCCCTGTCGTTGTCTTCGAGGAAGGGCAGCAGCTCAATGCCGCCCCTTATTTCAAATTTCAAGTTGTGACCAGCCCTAATGGGCTGGTCGGTGCTGGGTCAGCCCTTTTTTTATCTAGGCCTGCCATTTTGGCAGGCCTAAGCGTCAAGACAGTCTGAGCATTTAAGGGTTCGGGCTAAGTGAGCATTGCCTAAGCGATATTTAAACAGCTAAGACATTTCTAATATATATATATATATATAATATTATATAAAAAAAATTTATAGTAATTCTAAACATTAAATCATGTAAACGATAGATATATAAAGAAAAAAAGTAATTCTTGGCCTACTTGAATTAAATTACAGCTCATTCAATAGTGTTGTCACAAATTAAATTAAATTATATAAATCTAAATTATTTAATATTTTAAACTTTAACATATATATATTATCCATAATATAAAAGATAATGAACTAACTATTTTCATATATAATATATTATAAACTTGCCGTCGATCGTAGATAGTACGATTCTAGTGGAGCGAGACTCGAGCAATCGAGCATTCTACAAGGGAGGAGAGAGAGCCATGATCGGCAACGGCGATCTCAAAGGCGAAGGTCAGCAATCTATACAACAACGGCAAGAGAGAGAGCAGCGACAACATTCATCGTGCAGGGTGCAGTGGAGGGCTAATGGCGATCATCGTTCGTCGTGCAATGCAAAGAGGGGATCTCGGGATGGGATGATCCGATGATAGCAATCGTCTTCGTCGAGAATCGAGGCTACGTCCATTCGTCTTGGTGGAGTGGACGACTTCGTCCGTTCATCATGGTGGAGTGGACAGCTTCACCTTGCATTCGTTTGTTGGCGGCTCCCACAAGTCAAGCATCTCGCGATTCAACCTCGAAATATCATCCGAAAAACGACGATTACAATGTATCGGGACAATACGTAGCATATCGGCCGAAAACCCGTCTAAGATGAACGCGTTCTACTCTTTTGCCATCTCATTCCTGGATATCGTATCACCACCTAGTGATACCTAGTTGAAATGGCCGAGATACGGATATCTCGGCCGATATTGCGAACCATGGCGAGCAAGGGGCTTCTGGTCGATATTGCGATATAATATACCCTATTATATTCCAAAAAAACCGATCAACTCGGAGCTGAAAAACAACATCCCACCCTCCCGGGAAAAAAGAAAGAAAGAAGAAGCTAGGGTCCTAGTCCTAGTCCTAGATCAGTAGATCCAAGGTCTGATTCCCCTCAAAAAGGAAAGAAGGGTATATCATCCAAACAAAAGAAAAACAACAAACGTCAATGCCAATCAGTTAAACTAAAGGCTACCCCGGGGCAAAACTCTGTCCATGTTATAAGATCAAAGCAAAAGCCCCTAGTTGCAGTCCACACTGAAAAATTAAAATACAAAATGGCACATAAAATCATTATAAAATAAACAGACCTGAATCTAATTTACTACACAAACTAGAGAAGCACGTACTCAATACTTATTATTACCTAAAACAAACACAAAAATCACACAATATTTTAACAATAGAACCCAGGAAATAACCTTTCCAGATCTTTGCAAAATGATCTTCACTACCACTGACAACGAGTCCAGAACTGTGTGAATCAACAGAATAGACTATGGAAGTATGACCAACCATCTCCATCAAAACTTCACCGCTAAGTGCCCAAAACCGTATAGAACTATCCAAAAATAAAAGTAACAAAAACAAGAAAAGTTAGTAAAAAAATCAAATGCATGACAAAAGGGAAGTAGGAAAAACAAAATATAAAGCATTCAAGACTAACGCACCCATCATGGGATGCTGAAAGAATTCCCAAACCAGACATCATTGACAAGCCCCGTACTGTATCTGCATGATCCTAACATTGTTAGAATGCAAGCATGCAGGAAAGGAAAAAATAATAATATGCCTTGTAAAACTCATAAAACTGCCAACTGTGTAAAAAGGGCAAGGGGCGGGGTCTAGGAAGGAGTCGGGCCACAAAAGCCAATATGGACATAGCCTTTCCTCACAATTAACTAGAGGGCATGTCCACAACTTGAACCGATGACTTTCAAGTTACAAGGCAGTAACTCTAACGTTAGAGTGCGAGTTTGGTGCGGACTTGAAAAAAGTCTGCACCGTACAAATCTTTTTAATTATGGTATCTTATTGATATTTGTTTCAAAAAAATGACCGTTAGATTGCATATTTATGTAGTTTTTCTTTTGCATGTAAAATTTCAGAATGATCTAACGGTTACTTTGTGTGCAAATTCAACTAGAAAACTTTAAAAAATAAATAATAAAAAAATACTGAAAATTTTATATATTTATTTTTTAAAGCTTTCTAATTGAATTTGCGCACAAACTATTAGATCATCCTGAAATTTTGTCATTTTTTCAAACAAATATCAACAAGATACTATAATTAAAAAGGTTTGCACGGTGCAGACTTTTTTCAAGTTTGCCCCAAACTCGCGCTCCTAACGTTACGGCAAGGTCCACCCCTAAAACCACCAACTATGTAGCAAATGATATTTTCAAGACACTTTTGATACGAGCCAAAGGGAAAGACTAATCTTTTAAGGAAAAAAAAACAACATAAAATCTCATTCACATCACCAAGTTGGTTATCTCGACCAAAAACTGACATAAACAACCATATGTTTGGTCAAGCTAATCGTATCCATTAAAGGAATCAGTTAAAACATAGAAGAAGAATCAGATTAGGGAATTATAAAAGTCAATGTGTTCTCTCCGGTCTCTCATGACACATCCATGATCCTTCTACCTTGACCTTTGTATTTTTCTATTTTTGTTTGTAGTCAGAATTTGGGCATAAATTCCAATAGCAAATGCTAAAGCAGCAATATATTACATTTTTATTAGCCTCGGCAAAACACTATTATTGTAGTATAAATGAGAACCTCATTGGATTTTGCTGTGCCATAGCCTCAAAATTTGAGAATCAGTGCTTTTGAGAAGGTTAATGAAGCAATAATCTTATTACACACAAACGGCGAGTATAGAAGACTCCAGACAATAAATCACCCTCATTTGTGCAAGCAATTAATCCTTGTAAAATATCCACGGAACCTTGACTTTTGGCGTGCTAGCCAATAGTCGGCGCACAGGTATAAATATTCATTACTGCCTAAACAAACAACAAAACAGGCATCCAACCACAGAAACAGCAACAGATGGTTCTAATATAGGAATTAATTCCAACAACCAAAACAAGTGGCACAAACATTTTAAAATTAACAAGCCTTTCACAAAATGAAGGGCAAAAACTCAAACCTGTATGCCCAGAAAATGTGTGCATGCACGTCCTTCCCTTCCATAGCTTTATCGTAGCATCAGTTGAACCTGAATTATCATATAAAACAGGCAATCAGTCGTAATGAAAGAAACTATGAATTCCATACATTCAAGCTGCTCTAGCATTCTATGACAAAAATTAATAAAATCCACCACATACACAGCTACAGAAAAATGAATTCACATTCAGGCACACAAACAGCCAAGTGGCCACAATTTCCTGCAGGGCAGATCACTTTGCACCGCCCAAATGTAATCTAGTACCAATAGCAGTGTTAAGACCATCTCGTGATAGAGGGAAGGGTATATAGCACTACTCAGTTCTCAATCTACTAAGAAAGAGAGGTGTTTCTCATGCCATCGTGCAGGGAATAAGTCCATAGAACCCTAATACTACAGTGTGTAGCACATTTTTAGACAAACGATGATCCTTCAGGAGATGGGGTCAAGAGTGAGCTCACAGTGTGTAGCACATTTTCTTAAATGTGGTAGTTGAGATCACTTTACCATGGTTAAAGCTGAAGGCAGAACTGCATCTCCAACTTCATAGTATAGTTTGGGTCAACACGACATCCATTATTGTGTGAAAGAAATGTTTCGGTCTGTTTCATCTTCAAGGCTTGAGGACATGAAGTGAAGTCCTTCCTATGGATCTCACACATATTCTTCTAGGGCAACCTTGCCTATTTAACCATGATGTAACTAGGAAATGTTTTCTTTACCCAACCTGATGGGACCCTACCTAGACTCACTCCAGAATTCATTAAAGAAAACATCCCCCCCCCCCATTTTTTCAAGGATGGGTAAGGGAATTATCCAAACTAATTATTAGTGTAAGGATGAGGTGAGTGAAGGGAGCCTCGTTCCATTACTTGCTTTATAACCCATCCACTATTCTAATATTATGTTTATAATAAGATAAGTATGTTTGAATTTTATTTTATTCTTCAATTGAAATTTATGTATTTGAACTTCAATAAGATTTGTTTTGGATATGACAAATTTTTTGATAGAATATAAAATAAATTATTGGATCAAATCTAGTAAATTTGATAATTACCTAATACCTTATTTGATTTAGTACTTTGACCGCAATTTCACCCTTTTGGTTCTTTGTGGTAAAATACAGAAATTCACTAAGTGTTAGATGTATCCAACTTGAATCTAAGTTCAAATGTATATACACATCGGATAGAGCAAAATAAACAAGTTGAACTGGAAAATACAAGAACAGATACATAATCTGACATTGGATTGATAATCAGAACTCAAAGAGAGCAAAATTGATAACCTGTTTTTGAAGAACGAGCAAGAAAAGAAAAACCAAGATTGAATTTGCAATACAGGATTGTTTACAAGCTAGGTCCACAATTCAAAATCGGATGCTTTCGGGACTTAGAGAAAAACGGTCACAAAAAGAAGCTCAATCTTGAATTTGGAATCCAGGCACAAATTCATAATCCAATCTCATCTTCGTAATCCAGTCTCAGATTCATAATCTAATTTCAGATTTAAAATCCAGGCTCATATTCATAATCTAATTTCGGGTTCCTAATCCAGTCGCTAATTCGTAATCAAAACTTGGATTTGGAATCCAAACTTGTATTTGCTGCCAAACCTTGGATTCGGAATCGCAACTCAAAATCACTACTTAGATTTGGATTCGTCACTACAGCTCAGATAGGGTTTCTGTTGCCCAAAGTTATTATTAGTGAAATCCTAAAAGCAACATCTGAGTGGCAAACCATTAGTGATCAATAAATGCAGTTCTGACGCATTGAGAAGACAGGTCTTGCATATAAGTCATATTCAACTTCCAAAATTGAAGAGACTAATTGTTGGCGGTTGAAGAATTAATATCACCCTAATTAATTCCTACAACACCCACGATGAAGAAACGCAACACCCATGATGCAAAACCCTAGCTCATACTCCCTTATATAAATAGATATTTAGGGTTAGTCCTTCAACTTGCCTTTTTGAAAAGTCATTAACTACAAGGGAGTTGTAACATTTTAAAGCATGTAATCAAGAACTTAGAAGGAGAAAGTATTTTGTTAGTTGTAATATCTTTCAACTTAGTTCATCAAGAGTGATACAAAGTCTTATGGTAAGAGCTTCCAAACATGCAGTAAGAAAGAAAGATCATTAGTGTGTGTTTTTTGAGAGTTAGAAATCCAAGTTTATTACTTTAGGTTTCGATTCTTTCTTGTAATGATCCATATATATATTGAAAGATTGTGCAAATTAATAGTACCACGATTATATTATTACAAAGCATTAATAATATAGTTGTTGATAGTATCTCTTTGATTGTCTTCCACAACTTATTCATATCACTATTAATCGTCTAGTATTGTTTCATTGAAGAATTTTCAAGGAGATTTATTCACCATGTGAGGCCCCGGAAAAAGGATACTAGCTTATCTACCTAGCAAGCAAATCCCTTCATATTTTGAATAAAAAAAATTGATCAAAGTGCATTAGAGAAGGTCATGTATGTACTCATAAATGAGGACATTAAATTTATAAGTTATTTTTAGCAAACCCTTTGGAAGACATTTCACTTTTTTACTATCATTACCAAACCAACATTTAAACTAAGGTTGTTAATAAGAGTATAGGTGACTCTTTCTTGTGGGTGAACATGTGTCTAGCACAAATAAGATTCGGCCAATAGCCGAGTTTACTTATAATAACTTTTTTTAATTATTCCACTAGAGGGAATCTTTTCCAAGAATATACTAGCTATCAACCTAGGAAATCTATCGATTTAGTTTCCCTTCCTCTTGCATATGAGTTTAGCGACCATGCAAAATCTCTTGGCCATTACATTCATCATTTACATGCTAAAATAATGAGGAAAATTAATTTGAGTAATAAAAATTTTAAGTCTTTTGCAAATGTTTTTCACAAGCATTAGAGTTTAATGAGAATGATAAAGTAATGCTGCAACACCATGACAAGAGACTACTTCCTAGCACTTGGAAAAGGTGCATTTTAAGGCAATGGGCCCATTTCAGGTTGGAACAAAGGCTAGTATTAATGCATATAGGTTGGATCTCTCGAGTGATATAGGTATTGGTCTACTATTTAATGCATGATTCCCACCCTATAACCCACTCCCTCTTTTACTCCTACTTCTTCCCTTGCCTAAACCACATGAGCCTCGCTCCCACCTACCCCACTGGCACTTGCTAGCCCTGATAGGCATATCCTTATTCCTCTATTACCTATGCCACTTCCCTCTCCCTTAGTCTCTCTCAACACAATAAAAAACACCAAGTTATTCAGAATGTTATCGTGTTGTATCAACTAGGCAAGGTGGTTAAAGTAGCCTATGGTTAGCACAACCAACCTTTAGATGATTGAACATGAATTAGCTATAATGAACTTTGATGGCTTGATCCCAATCTTTAGATACAATAAAAGGGCTTCATTTTGCCAAAGACTGCTTCTTTGCAGCTAAAAAGAGATAATAGGGGTCAATCCATGAGATGATGACATCATAAAATCTACCCATTATGCAGGCCCCCGCTTTGTGTTTTCACCATATATGCTTTCATTATGACCTTTTTTTCCTTACCTGTATTAGCACCTTTTTGCTTCTCATTTCCTATCTTACCAAAAATGTGTAATGGTTTTGTCATAAGTGTTTTTCCGTCCTTAAGTCACTCATGGTTTGTAACTTCATAAAAACAAAAGAGGCACTCATTTGCAAAGACACTCCTTACTCCTTTACGTGGTTGGAAAACCCTTATATATCGTTCGTTACTCGGGAATAAATTTGAAAGAAATAGAATAAGTAACAAGATTGACATGGAAATAGAAATAAAACTTTTTATTATCTTTCCTGTGTTTGGTATACAGGCATGAAGGTAATAAATTATTACAATTACTGAAATATCTTTATAATTATTAAAATTTATTAAATAAAATCTTATTTTCTTCTATGGGTTCAAATCTAAAGCACATTGGCAACTTGGTGAGTATATGACCCTTGGGCTAGGGTTCCTTTGTCTTCGTGATTTAAAGAATTAAAATTTCAGGAAACTTTTCGATAAGGAATTTTTTTTGCCAAGAGGGATCACGACTTAGAGATGGGTAGGTTGAGAGACTGTGTTTTTCTACGGCACCATCACAGTACTTTCCAAAGTATATGCGAGTATTATTACTAAAAAGCAAAAGAAAACAAGTTTTACAACATTGTTTTACCGAGTTTAACCCCCCCCCCCCCCCCCCAAGACAATTAGCAGTGGGAAGATTAGGAGTACCACCCATCGTACGAGGATCATGTATGTTTTGGACATTCGAGTCTTGCAATGGAAGTGTGGATGAAATCAGCGACAGTTCCGGCAGCAAAGATCATGCACGCCCACCCCAAGCAAGTGTTGAGGAAGTTGTTGTCGTAATCCATCAAAGAGGCTGTCGTGGTGGTCGTGCTACCCGACGGCGAGCTCCAACACAAGACAAATGACTTCCTTATGTTGGTGCAACTGCAGAAGTGCTTTTGCCGCAATGCATGTCATTCCCAGGCCCCAACCCATCTGTTCCCCCGCGCCAACCATGTTGTCCCCATCGTCAAGCCCAAGGACATTGGATCTCGCCCTTGGAATTCCATCACAAGATGTGAACGATGGTATTGGATGTGAACTATAGCATTTAGGAAAAAAATAAATGGCAAAATAAATAAAATGGTTCTCTTATGCAATTGAACTGTTACAAACCTGATATATAGGAGTAATCAATTTACCCATGTGTGAGGATATAAGATTCCCACGAAAATCATTAATTCTTTTATATTTGCATGCCAAATGCGGCCATGTTTGGTACACAAAAATGAAGTAAAATGGAATCCATTTTCATTCGGGTGTTTGGTATACAAAATAAAGATAAATGCAATCTCATAGTGGAAATGAATATATCCTGTATAAGATAAAGTCCATTTCGTTCATATAACAGGTTTTAAAATGTTACCCTATTCATGGGAATCAATTTGAATTGATTTCTAACTAAAATGACCCTACAAAATTACACCATAACCATCATTGTAGGAGGTCGTCCACACCACCCCCACCCTACTCCTCCCCCAACACCACCCTAACCACCCACCTCCCCATCCAAATGATGTCCCACCCACTACCTCCCACTAGGCTGTTACAGACAGCATGACGAAGGCACCCCACCCACCCTTCATCCCTCCCCCGAATGGCCCCCACCTGACAGCACCCCATCAACTCAGCCACAACATCATGGACAACAGTAGTGGTGGATGATGACAAAGCCACTGCTATTGGCCCAGATCTGGCCAAGCGACCGCTAGTGATGCTAGATGAGGTGGATCAAACTAACAAACATGTGTTCCATTTTCTCTATCTTATCGATTGGCAAGGGAGGGATTCATTGCTTACATTATTTTAAAAAAAATGGGCTTTAAAGTTATTTTGGGTTATAATTTTATCATCCTTTTCTAAATCTCATGTACCAAATAAGAGTAAGAGAATGTTTTTCATGTACATACCAAACAAAGAATTACAATCTTTAAATCTCATTCTCATGTCCTTAGCAATCATTCCCTTAATGATTTCATTCTCTTCAATTTGATTCCTGTATATCAAACATGACCTTAGGGTAGTGGTTCTTTTGTGGTTAGGTTGCCCTAGTATGCTAATTCCTTTGTTGATTTATTATTTTTCATTTGGCCAATTGTATATCCAAAATCTGTCTAACATCAATTTTTCTATTTTTATTGAGTTTCCTATATCATTTTTCCTAGTTTATCTATAAATAGGCCTTATGATGGGCTTGTAATAAGAAATCAGTTTACTAATAACATTTCGAAACTTTTATGCTTAAGATCAGTGGCATGCAAGGGGGGGAGATCCCAGGTTGAGGTAATTATGGGTGAGATAGAATCCAGCCTCTTTGATCCTACTAACTTCTTCCTTATTATCCTATATTTGTTATCAGAACAAATGGAATTTACAAATATCTTACTATCCTATATATAGAAATATTGAACTTCCTTCGAATTTCCATCCTTTATTCAAAGCTTGTGATCCCACTAGAACTGCTCTAAACCCTTTTACATTACTAAACCTGTGAAAAAATTACAACAATCATGCCGAGCAAGCAATAGAATGGTGCATATACCTGTAACAAGCTCCCCTGAAGGCAGCTTTATAATTGCTTGGATAGCTGCGTTATGACCCTCCCAAGATTCAATAGGCAGGCCCTTCCTCCACCGTCTTAGAGTGCTAAACGGAGAAGTTTGAACAGGGAAGATTCCATATCACGCCAAAGCAACAAAAGACAAACAGTATAAACAATCAACTGAGTGTTTACTTGGAAGTTTAAAACAAGTTCTTTGTCAAATACTTTGCTGTAAAACATAATTAAACAGAACTAGTCACAAAATCCACTGCACATGACTACATTATCACAGTGAATTCTCGATGAATATGTCTCTAATTGAATCAATTTAGGGCTCTGGAACAGTGGTTTAAATAACCCAGTAGTGCAAATATTACAGGTGTCATACACTTTAATGAAAGTGAAATTTTCAGCTGTTATTGTTAAAAATAGATATTACTGTTTCTTATTGCATTCCATGTGTGTCTGAGCATTTCTAGATGGTATAGTTTTCAAGGTTCAACAAAAGAATGACATCACACTCATGCACATTTTCATTATATGACTACCATTCTTGATTGTAATCCTGCTTGTTCTTCGTCGGTTTTGTTGCGATCTGAATTCCCCTTAACCAACAGTGTGTTCTTCACTGCTGCATTGGTGTTTGTTAAATTATGGCTCTTATGTATATTCTTAGCAACATTCTATTGTGTTTAATAACTCCACCGTTGTTCAACAAAATGAAAACTATTTAATCATACCAATCAAGGGGAAGCTTGTTTTTATTTTTAGACAAATGTGAAAAACATCTAATGCAGCGTTTGGCAAGACATATAGGACATAGTAGTAAAATATTTATAATGACATTAGAAATAATAGATTTTAATAATGATTAACTAATAATGTGGTATTATTTAGTAAGTGAAAGGATTAAATTAAATAATATGGTAGCATAATTTGAGATGTTCACTTACACCCTATTTGAAAAATAAATAACTATAAATTTTTATTACTTATCCTTTGTAGAACAACTTTACGACATCAATAAAGAATAACATTTACTATTACTGCCTTGATGACATCAGCAAAGGAAAACATTTACTCTCCTTCTATGTACCCCACCCACCAAATGCAGCATAAAATTTTTGGGAGGCTTTTTCATTTCTGTTTATAAGCAAGTGCTATCTTAACAAAAAGTTTATAAACATGTGCTTCTGTTTTTTATTTGTCCAAAGATGTGAAATGTTTAAAACCAAGCAACAACTACTGTTTATTGAAGCATCACTACTGTCTACATGAGGGTGTGAGATCTTACCAATCGACGGACGAAGACACAATGTCCCCCTCATCCAATGCAATTCCGGTAACTTGGTGCGAATGACCCTTCAATGTATGAACTGCCTCACCAGTTCTCAAATCCCACACCAAGACAAGGGTATCCATGCCTCCAGACACGAGCCCGCCTTCGGGAAAATCCTCGTTGGGAGCGATCCAAGCCAATGGAACCACGAAGCTAGTGTGACCTAACATAATTTTCGACGAAGTGTACTTGCATTTGGCGGACGAGTCGGCGGACGAGTCGGCGGACCAGAGCCTAACGGTCCTGTCTCGCGACGACGTGGCTATTCCAGCGTCCCCGCAGACGCAGATGCCGCGAACCTAGTCATTGTCGTCAAATGACATCAGTTTTTAGTATTTTGATTCGAGGGTTTAGCTTAAATTGTTCAAAGATAGTGACCAATGCCGGTGAATGCTTGAACCTGAGTATCAAAAAAAAAAAAAAACAAGAACGAACAGGTGGTACGAGATTAAAGCAGGGGGAATCGGAAGATCTTACATCGTCTTCGTGGCCGCGGAGCTCGCAACTTAATCCATACTCGGCGAAATCGATTTCCATCTCCATTATCCGAGGATTTTGGGAGAGAAGCAAAGGGTTTTAGAGGGCGACCGGATGGTCAAACAGTGTCGTTAAAAGGCGGAGCATCAAACCTTTCTCCATGGACAAGTTTTCCAATATGTATATATACATTGTTACGAGTGTATTCTGTTTTGTGGCCTGAAAACAATTTCCAGGGAAAGAATTATTTTAAAATAAATGTGTTTTTTATTGGAACGAA